>BDJD01003531.1:221810-242891 GCA_002564525.1 Rosa multiflora
TAGCGAGTCCCTTCTTGCTTGCGGAGCTCGGGGACTTGTAGGGGCCGTGCGCCTCTCGGATATTACTTATGCTTGATGACTTCATGATTTGAACTCCCCAACCAAGAAGCTACTCTTACTCGGGGACTTCGGGGACTTGTTTATACCTACACTAGCAAGCTAGTTCTCTACATCACCAAGCATAAGTAACACCCACTTTGGGACATCCACGAGACATGGTGAGGCCCAACCACTACTTGCATCTTGTAGCTCTATGTTCAAGCTACGCCACGGTATCCGGAAATGGCAAATCCGTCGCCGGGAAGCCACGTTCCCGCCCTTGCCAACATGCCCTCATAACTAAGCATTTCTATACTAGAATAGTTGTTACTTGTCCCACATCTAAAACAATGTAAAGGAGATGGCTTCCTTCACCTATAAAAGGAATGCCTCCTCCCACTTAAACATTCATTCATTCCATCTAATCCCATTACACACTTTGTAATCATGTTAGGCCGCAAGGCTCGACATACACTAGTATAAGCATTCAAGTGGACGTAGTCTCCCGCTAAGGCGGGAGGTGAACCACTATACATCGTGTGTCTCTCTTCTCTCTCTCTCTCATTCTCTAAAGCTAACTAGAGATCCCACGGATCCTAACGTTAACAGGTCAGAATTGCTCTGTCTATATCCAAAGGCTTTCATGGACTTTGAAAATCTTCCAAACCAAGCTCTTGGAGACTGCTTTAGGCCATACAAAGACTTCTTCAATTTACACACCTTGCGAACATCACTTGGGTAATTCTTAACACCTGGGGGCATATCCATGTACACTTCTTCCTCCAAATTCTCATTAAGAAACGCATTCTTCACATCAAACTGGTGCAAGGGCCAATCTTTGTTTGCTGCAAGTGAGATTAGAATCCGGACAGTATTAATCTTTGCCACAGGTGCAAAAGTCTCCTCATAATCAATCCCATAGCGTTGTGTATAGCCTTTGGCAACCAACCTCGCTTTGTATCTATTAATAGTTCCATCTGCATTAAGCTTCACAGTAAATACCCAACGACATCCTACAGTCTTCTTTCCAACTGGCATAGGTACTAGCTCCCATGTTGCATTTTTCTGAAGAGCTTCCAATTCTTCATTCACCGCCTTGGTCCATTTTGGATTCGTCAATGCATCCTGCACGTTACCAGGAATAGATACAGTAAATAATTGATCAACAACAAGTGCATGTGACCCAGAAATCCTATGGTTAGACATAAAATTAGCTATAGGGTATTTAGCTTTGGCTTTGATATCTGGTTCATATTGTTTCTTAGGAATTCCCTTGGTAACCCTTTGTGATTTCCTAGGTTCGACACTTTCTAACCCAGAAGACTCATTAAAGTTTAGGGGTACCTGAGGTGGATCATTCTGACTGGGATCTTCAGTTGGTGAGGCAGAAGGGGGAATATCTTGTGCGTGAGCTTCAGATACGTCTTGATTTTGTTTCAAATTATCCAGAAAGGTCGTCTCTTCTGTCTCAGAATTCACAACGCTCTGTTCGGCAGTTTCAGCAGTTGCATTCTCTGTTTCAGAATTCACAACACTCTGTTCGGCAGTCGCATTCCTTGTTTCGGAATTCACAACACTCCGTTCGGCAGTCGTATTTTCTGTTTCGGAATTTACAACACTCTGTTCGGCAGTCGCATTTTCTGTTTCGGAATTTACAACACTCTGTTCGGCAGTTGCATTCCTTGTTTCGGAATTCACAACACTCCGTTCGGCAATCACATTTTCTGTTTCTGAATTTACAACACTCTGTTCGGCAGTTGCATTCCTTGTTTCGGAATTCACAACACTCCGTTCGGCAATCACATTTTCTGTTTCTGAATTTACAACACTCTGTTCGGCAGTTGCATTCCTTGTTTCGGAATTCACAACACTCCGTTCGGCAATCACATTTTCTGTTTCTGAATTTACAACACTCTGTTCGGCAGTTGCATTCCTTGTTTCGGAATTCACAACACTCCGTTCGGCAATCACATTTTCTGTTTCTGAATTTACAACACTCTGTTCGGCAGTTGCATTCCTTGTTTCGGAATTCACAACACTCCGTTCGGCAATCACATTTTCTGTTTCTGAATTTACAACACTCTGTTCGGCAGTTGCATTCCTTGTTTCGGAATTCACAACACTCCGTTCGGCAATCACATTTTCTGTTTCTGAATTTACAACACTCTGTTCGGCAGTTGCATTCCTCTGTTCGGAATTTACAACACTCTGTTCGGTAGTTGCATTCCTCTGTTCGGCAGTCGCATTTTCTGTTTCTGAATTTCTACCTTGAAATCATTCCTCCAAATCTTCCAAGTCTTCAAAGACATCAGAATCAATAATAGAACAAGGATTCCCTTCATAACCTCTCTCCCCCTGAAGGGAAGACTGAGAAGTTCCTCCTGAGAAATATGGCTCTGATTCACGGAATGAGACATCAAGAGATATATGTATAGTGCCAGTAAGAGGATCATAACATCGATAACCCTTCTGGAAGTCAGCATAACCAACAAATATACACTTACGGGCACGGGGATCAAGCTTGCTACGTTGAGGCTGGGGAATATGAACATAAGTTGTGCACCCAAACACTCGGGGCTCCAAATTAGGCATAGAAGGGATGGTCAAAAGTGTATGAAGCTTCTGATGAGGATTCTGAAACTCAATCACCCGGGAAGGAGTACGGTTGATAAGATATGCTGCTGATTTCACTGCTTCGCCCCAATAGGACCGAGGTACATTCATGCCAAACAAGGAAGCACGAACAACTTCCATCAACTGCCTGTTCTTCCGTTCTGCTAAACCATTCTGTTGAGGAGTATAAGAATTGGAGGTTTGATGACGAATTCCATGTGACCGGCAAAACTCAATCATAGGGCCATTCACAAACTCTCCACCATTGTCAGACTGAAACACTCTGATGGATTGTTGATACTGAGTTGCCACCATTTTGTGAAATTCGGTAAATATTCCAAATACATCACTCTTATTCTTCAGTAATGATACCCATGTCATGCGAGTGCAATCATCAATAAATGTTACAAAATACCGAGCTCCAGAAAGAGAAGGAATTTTCGCAGGACCCCAGACATCGGAGTGAATCTTCATAAAAGGAACAGGACTTTTATTAAGACTTGGTGAATATGAAATACGGTGACTCTTGGCCAGTTCACAGATGTCACAGTGGAAATCCAAATCACTAACAACTGAAAACAATTTAGGTTGCAGCTTCTTAAGATAACGAAAGAATAGATGACCTAAACGGCGATGCCATAACCATACAGCTTGCTTCGCATTCTCTACCCCGTTGATCTGATTAGCTTGTCCCAAAAGATGCTTCTGTTTCTTTCCAGTCTCTGCCAGATCCAGATAGTATAATTTCCCCCTTCTAACACCATAACCAAGAATCCGTCGAGTCAGAATGTCCTGAAACACACAGAAAGACGGATAGAAGGTCACAATACATGCAAGAGCTAAAATAACTTGACCAACAGACAGGAGATTATAAGCTAGTGATGGAACAACTAAGACAGATTCAAGGGTTAAGGTATCAGATAAAGCAATAGAACCTTCTCCGGTGACCGGAAGCAATAGAACCTTCTCCAGTGACCGGAGTTGGAGTACCATCAGCAGTAGAGACAATATTTTGAGAGGAACGTCTAAGGTTTTTCACAAGACTAGGGTCATTGGTCATATGATCAGATGCACCTGTATCAATTATCCATGTATTATTCAAAGTAGCCTTACCCTTCATACCTGACTGCGCTACATTAGCGGAGGCATTGTCTAGGTAAACTTCCTCTTTAGTAGCAACAGTTCAAGGGTTAAGGTATCAGATGAAGCAATAGAACCTTCTCCAGTGACCGGAGTTGGAGTACCATCAGCAGTAGAGACAATGTCTTGAGGGGAACGTCTAAGGTTTTTCACAAGACTTGGGTCATTGGTCATATGGTCAGATGCACCTGTATCAATTATCCATGTATTATTCAAAGTAGCCTTACCCTTCATACCTGACTGCGCTACATTAGCGGAGGCATTGTCGAGATGCTCTTCCTCTGTAGTAGCAATAGCCGCCTTACCCGGATTCTTTCGCGGTTTCCTGGTGAAGTCCCACCAATCAGGGTAGCCAATCACTTCATAGCACCGCTCCTTGGTATGACCTACTTCCCCACAGACAACACATTTTTTGTTTGCGTATAGGTTTGGTTTGTCATGAGGACGGCATGGAGAAGGACCTGAGAAGCCTGGAGGAGGACCTGGTCGGCGTTGAACGGCCATTGAGGAATTTGGGGTTTGTTTGTTTTTTTTTTTTAGGTTTGGTTTTTCTAGGGTTTCAAAAATTCAGGGATGGCTTGATTTTAATGGTGGTGGTACGCAGCGGTTTGTGGTGTGCTTTGGGATTCAGGATTCATGATTTAGGATTCAAAGGATGCAGGCAAGTTCAAAGGATTGAACCTGGCTCTGATACCAAGTAGAAAAGAATACTTCAATTCAGGGTTAATTCGATTAATCTATTCATCCCACAATGGGGATATATATATACAAATACAAAGGAGTAGTCTAACTCTAATAGGAACTAGTCCAACTCTAATAGGAAACAATCTTTCCATAATTATAGGATATTCTACTTAAATAAAATGCTAATTACATACAGATTTACAGCGATTCTACACAAACACATTTAGAACTTCAAAAGTATTTGTTCTTTTACATATCTCTTGATCTCAGCATATAAGTATATCTAGCGTATCGGCCTTATTTATTACTTAACTCTGATTTTTTTGTTGCAATTACAATATGTTACGTGTATCAAAGTCAGAGATCAGAAGACTAGTCTAGTTATCTGTGTCATAGTCAGGGATCACAACACTAGCTTATTATTGACAATCTTGATACAATTTCTTAATATCATCTGCGAGCGAGAATATTTTTGATGCAGAAAAGCATATAATACGTTGAAAAACATAAAGCAATTTGTGATCTCCTTGGAGCTTGTTGGTTTTCCCACAAGTGTACCATGGGTAAAAATATGCTGGTAATCAACTGATCTGTCTTCAAAAGCCTATGCAGATGCTATTTTGAATAGGAAAAACAGTGTTTTAAATTGAAAATGCAACACAATAAGATCTTTTACTTGCGCGGTTGCGCCACACTAATATTGCTGGCTACTCATTTGAACTTTTGTCTTTTTTGTGAACAGGTGGTGGGCTCCTGCAAAGTTTGACCCTATGAAGTAGGCCTGGGCTCGGGTCGGGCCGGGCCCGAAAATCAGTAAGACCGAGACCGAGACTGAGAATATCGGTTAGGGCCGGTTCGGTCTTTTTTCGAAATGAAAACCGACAGAAACCGAACCGGTTCGGGCCGGTTCGGGCTTTTGGGCTTTTCGGGCTTTTTCGGGCCCAATTTCCAGTTCAAGATTTTTTGCCTGTTTTCCCTGTTTTCCAAATACAATTCTGCACCTTGTCATTTGGCACTCATTTTGGTACCTGGAAGACTAGAATACATATTCAATTATCTCATTAACATTACAGCAGTCATGCATTATTACAAATTTATATAGTTTACAACACAAACTCACAAATACATTGTCCATTGTCCAACAGAAAACAATCCAAATTATTCAATCATTTCAACTATGTGTTCAATCATTTGAAATTCAAAGTTTGAATGGTACTACAACTGCAACAGAAACATGAACACAATCCTCCCGTTTTGCACAAATTGCTGCTCATCAGGGCAAACTTCTACCCATTCCCATTTGGCAACTCTCCACTCTTTGCAGCTCTTTTCTGTAAGTCTGCTTCATAATGCTGAAAAGCAGCATCTAGAGCCTGCACTAAAATGATATTTCCGTGAGTTCCCTTCATGATTAAGATTTTTCGTTTTCTATTCCTCTGAAAAACACATAACCTAAACCTGCTTTCTCAGCAACCACAATAGCAATACCAGGAAAGAATTAGTACACTTGCCAAAAAGAGCTAGAAGCAACCAAGTCACCAAAAACCAAGCAGTATTTAAGCCATTGTAGATAGATAATTAGATACTGCTACACCATAAAAAGTACACAAAATTGAAGAGAGAAATAGAAAAAGTAACTGAGATTTTTACTATAAGTTTCTAGTGTCCAGTAGCTCAGTTGTACTTGCCCTGTTTTCACTGGTTTCTAATTTTAGTTTTTCTAATCTTATTACTTACATTCCACTGCCGGCAATCATACAAATTTTGTTCCCATCAGAAAAGAACAATCTAATGATTACCCCAAAAAGAAGAACAATCCAATATCATCACTAACCAACAGAATTACAGAAATGCAGTAGGCTCAACCAACAGAATTACAGAAAATAAGAAGGAAAGTTGTTACACACGAAGTCTATCATCGACAATTACTGCTACTGAGAGAACCTACTCTCTTCCTTATGAAACTGAATTTATAGAAACAGGTTGCAAAAGCCAAGAAAATCCAAAACAATACAATTACAGGTTGAGATAAATGGGAAAAAGTAACTTGTCAGGGAAGACAAGAGTATAATACTAAAAGCTGACAATCAATGTGCAACTTGATCCCTGCCTTCTGACAGAAGAGGCCAGAAATGTCGATCAATCAATTGAAAAATCATTTGCACTGGACAGAACAAAACGGCAACAACACATAAATCAAGCAAAGTCAAGGTATACCTACCTTCATACAAGCACAAAATCAACACTTTTTAACATCAACCACCATTAGAGCCTGACATTTCTTATCAAAGTCTAATGGCAACATGATCCCGGAATCGACACATGCATAACCTTTTAGCTAATAAAATCAATGTACAACTTGATCCCCACACAACGTAACAATCAAGACTAAAGCTTTTCAACACCAGAAGCCAGAAATGCGGATCAATCAGCTGAACAATACAATGTGTACCATACAGAACAGCTCAGTAACCAATCAAAGTTCAATTCATTTCAACTACTAAAGCCCTAAAATTTCTTAATGGCAAGCATGTCCTAACCAGTAATCTAATGGAAACCACCTCAAATTACATAAATCAAATATAATCTGGATAAGAGTTAGTGAGTTACTTGTTCTCTTCAAGTTGAGACAAACACGGCAAAAATCTGGAGAATCGACGGCGACGACTGGAGATCGAGACTGGAGAGAGAGGTTGAGACTGGAGATCGAGATCGAGACCGAGACAGGAGAGAGTGGTTGAGACTGGAGAGAGAGGTTGAGACTGGAGATCGAGATCGAGAGATCGACGGTGACGACTGGAGATCGAGATCGAGAGATCGACGGCGACGACTGGAGATCGAAGGCGACGACTGGAGATCGAGACTGGAGAGAGCTTGAGACTGGGGATCGAGACTGGAGACTGGAGACTGGAGAAAGAGGTTGAGGCTGAGATATGGGGCTAACCGGCTGAGACTGAATGGAGATTTGGGGCTGAGAATTTGAGAATTGAGATTGAGAATCAGAACTTTGGTATCGAACTATCGAGTATCGATGGCATCGATGGTATCGGCTGAGAGGGAGGCTGAGGACTTGAGGTCGAGCCGTCGAGTAGACGAGTACTCTCTACTCTCTAATCTCTAGGGTTGGACTAAAGGAGTGAACCCCATTTGCGGCTTTACATTTAGTTTTTTTTTTTTAATATTTAACTTAATATTTAACACCCAATCATGGACTAATATGTGGCAAATGCTACAGTATTTGGATCGGTTCGGCCTTTCGGTCCCTGAAAATATCGAACCCGAGCCCGAACAGAAAATTTCAATTCGGGTCGGGCTTTGGACCGAACCGAAAATTTATATTTTAAAACCGAACCGATTCGGGCTTTTTTACTCGGTTCGGGTCGGGCCCTCGGTCTTTCGGGTCCGGACGCCCAGCCCTACTATGAAGTCGCCTTTGCTTTTCTTTGAAGGTGGTCAGCCTGTGGTTCCTCCAGTACATTCTGATGTTGGCCTCGATATGGTTGTGAAACACATGGTATAGGAACTTTTAATATGAATTTTCAAGTGGCAGTATTCTAGTGGTCATGTTTCTAAAATATGATCAAAATGTGAGGCTAAAATCTCTTGTGCATATAGTACTAGAGTCCAACACATGCAATTTCATTGTGTGGTATGTATT
The DNA here is from genome assembly GCA_002564525.1 of Rosa multiflora. NCBI lineage: Eukaryota > Viridiplantae > Streptophyta > Magnoliopsida > Rosales > Rosaceae > Rosa > Rosa multiflora. Next base: position 229,945 of record BDJD01003531.1, read on the forward strand.
AAGAGTGTTCTCCTTGTAGGTAATGTTTGTGGAGAAGAGACTAAAACCTAGTGCAATCAAATTCTTTCGTACTCAATCACCTAGACATTTTGAAGGAGGTGACTGGAACCAAGGTGGTTCTTGTAACCGGCAAAACCCTTAGTTGCCAGAGCAGGTGAGTCACATGACACTATCATGAACTGATTGAATGCTTAATTACTTGATGCTTACATCTGAGCACAAACTCCTCCTATGTCCTTTGTGTAGACAATTTCTTGTATGCAACATCAAGATAAATATTTAAAGTCATGGTTTGATGTTCAGGTTGAGGAACTCTTCTCATTGAAGAATAATGGAAAAAATGTGGAGGCAAGACTCGTGAATCAACACCTTTACAAGGCCCTTGAGGGGTCAGGTTTCCATATTTTGGACATAACCCACCTGAGTGCGTTCAGAGCAGATGCCCATCCATCTGCAGCTGGTGGGAAGAAGCACGATGATTGTATGCACTGGTGCTTGCCAGGAATAACAGATACTTGGAATGACTTGCCCATAGCACAGTTAAATAATGTCAGATTTAGAACAAAATAAATCTTGTGCGTTGAGATTTTTCAATTCTTTTTTATTGCAGTATTTCATTCCACTGAAATTCTCTTGCGCAAGTCATTGATTTCTCTCATGGTTCCAGAGAAGGCTTCAAATTAACCATCTGATCACAGAACCATTCGCCCGAGCCGAGGTATATTAGTCCATGGGCCGACCCAACCTGAGCCTGTAATGGGCCCTGCACAGCTCTAGCATGACATAATTATGGGTTGGACCGCTACAAAATAATTTTTTTTATATTTAAAAATATTTAAAAAATTACAATGATGGGATTTAAATAATGACTTCTATTTACAATTTCTTAACAATTTCCTGAACAGTTTACATTTGTCTTCTTTTAGAAATGCCTTGTATGTCTTTAGGGCATGAGTTAAGCCATCTTAGCTTGTGTTCTTCAAAAATTGCGGCCTGTAACACTCAAGTGGTGAGTGTCGATTTTAGGGTGATAAATAAAGTTATTTTATTTATATTTATTATTATTATTATTTTTTTAGAGAAGGAAAAGAAAATTACAAACAGAGACCCCAAATACAACCTATATTGAAAGATCAAATTTAAAAGCAGAGAGAGCAGAGTGTGACAATCTTTTGGTCCATATGTTAGGGTCTAAAGCGTCATGGCCTAGGCTTTTGATAGCATTTGCAACACAGTTAGCTTCACGAGGAATACGCTTGAAGGAAATTACTTCGAACTCTTTGACCATATGATGAATATCTCTGATAAGAGGTTTGATGCGCCAAGGAGGGTCACACAAGTTGTTAATCGAGTCAATGACCAGTTCGAAGTTGTTTTGAAGAGCATGGAAAATATCATCCTGAACAGCACTGCATTTAGCCACATGAACATTAGCATGACCTAAACCCCTTTGTGAGAAATTATAAGGGAGGCATACTGATCCCTAAAGGTAACTCCAACCACGAAGTCTCATTTTGGGGTGCTATCGTCATTTTAGCACCTCCTTCTTACACTATTCATACAATACCCAGATCTCATCTTTAACTAATTTGGGGTGTAGGAATATAATATATGTATTGTTTCTGGTGGCTTCTTCCGGGTACCTCACACAGAATGCTATACCGCTCGGGGTACCGATGCTAACTCCTGAGCCCTGTATCAGTAACACAACGTGAGAGGGATAAACAGTATCGGACGGTTTATACCTCTCCGATGCTAAAGTAAGATACTAATATATAAATGGATTCAGTAATAGTGTTAAGAATGGAGTTATTACTCTCAAGAAGGTGGTTGTGTTGGTCTTTAATACTTAGGCATGGGAAAGTCGTATCCTATCTCTTCGATATGGGACACAGGTTTTCCTTCTGCAGATATCAGTTTTCTGGTGTGTACTTGGATTGACCGTGCTGGCCAGGTCCGACCCCCCTTGTGTCCGGGGTGTCATCCTGGATGAACACCATCATGGTGGGTTGTGAACCCGACCCATGGTACGACACTTGGGTATTCCTACAGGCCCTAGCTGATAGTGCCAAAATCTAGTGAAATATCAACTAGTATGTATAAGTCCCCCAAGTTCCCGTTCAAGATATTGCTTGGGTGGGGACTTGATAAATTTAGGCGCAAGTCTTGTCACTATTGTACCTCTAGGGAGTGAGTCCCCTAAGTGCGTGATCAAGAGATGTCTTGAGCGGGTTGCCTTGTAGGTAGCTACTCTTCAACACTCCGTTGTAACCTTATGAGGTTAGATGAGGGCTTGAGCCTCCGGTACCCGTTGGGTCCGAGGGAGGGCTTGAACCCCTGGTACCCGTTGGGGTCCGAGGGAGGGTTGGGGGGTAAGTTGTGCATCTGAGACAAGTGGAGCGGGGATTCCGGAGAGGCAAATAAATGCATGTCGCTTCAGTTCCTGACGGTTTGCGTACCCAAGGAGTGTAACGAGATAGTGGGGTGGGTGGCGCAATCCGATGGTTGGCAACCTTTCTTTGTCGACGGCTGCGATTGTCATGAATTGAATTTAAGAGGGAAAACCTCTGTTCCTCTTCTTCATTATGCGAGTTCTATGGAAAAACTCTGGAAAATTTTTTGAGCTAGTTTCTGTCATTGTCTGTGTGGAGAAGAGGAATGAGAGGCTGAATCGAATTTTTGTGGAGAGCTAAGCCGGCGAGCAACCACAGTAAGAGGAGGTAAGAATCGAATTTTGCTTTGTAGATAATTTGTTTTTTTTTTTTTTTGCTTTGCATCTTTCTGGGTTTCTGGGTTTTCTCTTCGGTGGAGGTTTCTGGTTTTTGTTTGCTTTTGCACTGTTGTTTGTGGTATGAAATCTTCCCACTAGAAGTTGATTTTGTGTTGGCAATGGTAGAAACTGGTAGGAATATGAATAGATTTTATGGGTTTCTGGGTTTATAGTAGTGGGGAGTGATCCACACTACAACGAAGCCCTAGATTTGGGTCTCTGGGCTGATTCACCCTTTTTCTGATTCTAGGTAGATTGCAAGGCTAGGGTATCCGTAGGATAATAGGATGGAATCAGAAACGAGAGCTTCACTTGGTGGAGGAGAGTCATCGTATCAAGCCTCAGAGAGGCAGGCGGAGCAGGCAGTAGATGCCTATTTGGCAAGTAGTGGTACCCACGGGAGGCACCGGGGGGAGGAGATCGCTTCGTCGACTGGAGAAGTATCAGGGGAAAGTGAGGGGAGTGAGGGGAGTAATGGGACTGGGGATCATCCGAGGTCTGGAGAGAGGGTGACTGTTGCGATTCCCGAGGGCGTGCCAGTGCGGAAATACACGCTGGTGGATGGAACGATATGTGAGGAGCCGGGGAGGAGCATGACCATGAAGGAGATAACATTTGTTAGGCTAAGGTGGGGGATACCCAATGAAGTGGAACTCAGACCTCTAGGTCTCGGTGAGTTAGCTTGCAACCCTCTAAGTGGGTGGGTAGTATTCTACGAGAATCAGCTGCACCAGGGGTTGTCATTCCCGTAACTGAAGCATGTGCAATACATATTAAGGATGCTGAACCTGTCACCAAGTCAATTAACCCCTAATGCGTGGCGATAGCTCCTCAGAATGTTGGCGATGTGGGACTTGTGCGAGCAAGGGTGGCCTACAATAAATGGGTTTAGGGCAGTGTACCGGGTGGCGTACTTCAAGAAGTACGGAGGCACCGTGACCTTCAATGCCCTGGACTATGAGCCGCTTGTTACCGACTTACCGACATCTCAAAGTAAGAAGTGGAAAAACAAAGTGTTTCTTACTGGGGGCATGTGGCAAATAAGAAATAGGAAGTGGCAGGTTACTGGAACTTATCAAGCCATCAGGGACTAGGCCTATGTACTATCAGAGGTTGAGAAGAAGAGCATTGCCAGGGTGTATGCAGTTTGGAGTGACATTAGGGAAGGAGCTCTTACAGATTCATCTGGTGAGGAATTGCGTGAGAGTTCTTGTATAACATTGTGTGATGATATTCGTATACTAATCGTTCTTTTGTTTACCTTGCAGTCAAAGTACCGAACAGGAAACCCAGGAAGGGCAAGGAAGAAGATAAAATGGATGACCTGAAGTTAATGAATAGACTTTTGAACCAAGGAGACAAAGCCCTTAGGATCGAAGTAGACCTGGAGGGTAAGAAGACGAGGACCTCAATCAAGGACATACTGCTCGAGATACCGGACGAGGGTTATAGGGAACCGGACCCCAATACCCAGATAGAGAAGTGGGATGATCCCTCCGGTCCCGGGCCCTTGGATACCATCATAGACTTAGAGAAGGACAAGTCAAAAAGAGCGGGATCGCAGGCTTCTTTGTCGAGCGGGTCCATTCGTAGCCAAGGCATGTTGATTCCCGGGGAGAAGAGGAAAAGGGTTCACCGCCACCGTCACCTCAGTGGGGACAATGTTGAAGTGACCTACACTGGGCGTGATGTGAAAGGGGAGTCGAAGAAGTCCAAGAAGAGTCACCAAGCCCTTTTGGAGTCCACCCAGTCCTTGGGGCTGCTTTCCCCGGTGCTACTTAAGAAACCGATCAAGCAGTTGCTATCTGAGTACGGGGTGGTGGACGAGAAGTTCGTGAGGTTAATGCTTAGGGACCTAAAGGACATTGATCTTGACCGCATCCGGGCGAAAGATAACACTCCCCAAGAGAATAGGAAGCTGGCAAGGGAGTCGATGATGCATGTACGTTGTCAATAGTCGTACTAGTTAAAAATTTTGTGCGAGTGTTAATGCTGCAGTTCCGTTTAATGTTTATGTCATCGACGCGAGTGAGGATGACACAAAACTGAAGGAGGAGGTGAGCAGCCTTTCCGGGCAGGTCAAATACATGCATGAGGAGAAGGGGAAGTTGGAGAAAGAGCTGGACTCCTTGAAGAAGCAAGTGCTCTCTCTGTCTGAAAAGGTTGAGAAGGTGGAGGAGCTGCAGAGGAAGGTCCCGGAACTAGAAGGGATGGTTGGTGAGCTGAAGAAGGAGCTGGAACCTCTCCGAGATGCTGAGGAGAAGGCCAACAGCTGGAGAGCTAAAGCCGAGTTCCCGAAGAGAGCCAGGAGGCCGTGGAGAAATTCAAGGCATCTAACGAGCTGGTGGAGATGCTGCTAAATGCTCAGGATAAGGCGGTTATCCTTAAGTAATGGGAGTGGGTGGCAGCTGGGTACATGAATGAAGCCAAATTCAAGTGAGGTGCCCTTGAGAGGAAGAAGAAACAACAAGAAGCGGCATCAAAGAGAGGTGCCGGCGGGTCTCAAAGTATTGCTGCCGAGGAGTAGTTTCAATTTTTTTTTTTTAGTAATTGTCCTTGTTTCGAACAATGGCTTAATGAGCCGGTAACAAGGTTACCCCCTTAATTCCTTTTCCTGGTAGTCCAGGCTTTTTGTGAATGGCGATTTTTTATAACTTGAATGAGAATTTAAAAGGATTTAAAATTTCTTGGATTTTATGCCTTGTTTTAAGCCTTCGTGCCTGCATTACTTATTGCCGGAATAGAGTAACGGATAGTAGCTGTTTGTCCGGGTGGCCCGGTAACTAAGGTAAAAATGCAAGAAATGGTCTAAATAATTCATTTTTCCATTCAAGTACCACATGGTGGTTAGTACAAAATGAGTACCCGTTGGGTAGCTTGCCATAGCTAGATGGTCAAAAGCAAAACGCTAGGACAAGATGCTCAGGGAGCTATTTGTAACAGTAACGAAGGCGTTGTGTGTTCCAAGGGTGTCGTGATACCACTCCATCCATGTCCCGAATGTAAAAGGTTGTGAGGCCTACCTCCTTGACGATCTCATAAGGACTAGTCCAGGAAGGATCCAGTCCCAAGGGTTCTGGGTATACCTGCTTCATGACCCAGTCCCCCAACTGCAGCGTTCGGGACTGTACCTTTGCATCATAGTAGCGAGCTATTCTCCTTTTGTTTGCAAGGTTATGCATGTGCGCTACATCCTTTCGTTCTTGGAGCAAAATCGAGCTGGAGGCCCTCAACGTTGGTACCTGCGTCGAAGTACTCGATCCTGGCACTAGGAATTTGTGTTTCGATGGGGAGAACCGCTTCTGTCCCAAAAGCCATGCAGAAAAGGGTCTCTCCAGTAGCCTCGGTAGCTGTAGTTCTGATAGCCCATAGAACCTCCGGGAGCTTAGAAGCCCACAGGCCCTTGGCATCATCGAGCTTCTTTTTTAGTATCTTCTTGATAATTTTGTTGACAGCTTCAACTTGATCGTTGGTTTGTGGGTGTAGGATCTTGGTTCCCATGTTCTCGGTGTAAGCTCTCAACTCATCATTGTCGAACTGGGTTCCGTTGTCTGTGACTATGGTATCCGAGACTCCAAACCTGCAGTAAATGTTTTTCCATAGAAATTTTTTCACTTTTTCCGTGGTGATAGCCACGAGAGGTTCTGCCTCTACCCACTTTGTTTGGTAGTCAACGATTACAATGGCGTACTTGAATTGTCCAACTGCCGTAGGGAGCTTACCAATATGGTCCAGGCCCTATTGGCAGAAAGGCCAAGGGGCGAGGAGAATAGATAGAGCAATAGGCTGTGCCCTAGGGATGTTGGCATACATTTGGCACTTATGGTAAGAGCTCGATATTGTCTGGGCTAGTGCCGACATGGTTGGCCAATAATACCCAGCTTGTAAGGCCATGTGTGCCAGAGACCGGGCTCCTGCATGGTTTCTTCATACACCTCAGTGTATGTCTTTTAGTACCTTGTGGCCCTATTCAGGTGTGACGCATTTGAGGTTGGGGAAACAATGACCCCTTATGTACAGTTTGCCATCCATGATCGTGTACCGTGCTGATCTCAGCTGTAGTCGTCTGGCCTTAACTTTATCGTCCGGTGCCAAGCCGTCGACCATGTATTTCAGGACCGGGTCCATTTAAGAGGCCGTGTGGTCAACAACGAATATTTCTGATACCGTTTTGGAAGTGCTTGGTTTTTCCAATAACTCCACCTTCTTGGCCTCATATGCAGAACTTAGAGAACTTGCTGCAAGCTTAGCTAGGGCATCTGCTTTGTCATTTTTAGCTCTTGGTATTTGAGAGATGGTTAAAGACGTGAATCGTTGTACCAATGCCCGAGCGAGAGCTTGGTAGGATGACATTTGAGGTTCCTTAGCCTCGAAGTCATCGTTGATCTGGTTGACCACTAGTTGGGAGTCACTGAAGATTTCGAGGTGCTGTATGCCTGGTTCCCAAGCAACTTGTGGACCGGCAATGAGTGCCTCATACTCTGCGGTGCTGTTGGATGCTTTGAAGGCAAATTTAAGGGCGTACTCGTAGACTTGATCCTCCGGGTTAATTAGTAAAATGCCGGCTCCATTTGTCCTCCTGTTACATACGCCATCGATGTACAATCGCCAAGTGTTTGGTGGCTGTGGGTCCAGGGCTGGTGGCTCCAGCGTTCCCGTAGGCTGATTATGAGGGGGGATGAGCTCAGAAATGAAATCTGTCGCTGCCTAGCCCTTAATAGCTGTCCGAGGCTTGTAATGGATATCGAATTCTCCCAACTTGATGGCCCACTTAATTAATCTTCCAGATGTCTCTGGCTTTTGAAGTACCTGCCTCAATGGGTGATTAGTGAAAACGGTGATCAAGTGTGCCTAGAAGTAGTGTCGGAGCTTCCTAGCCAAGACAAGGAGGGCCAATGCTACCTTATTAATGTCCGGGTACCGTGACTCGGCGCTAGTATAACCTTTTCCAGCATAGTACACCGGGTACTCACAGTCGAAGTCCCACCTGATAAGCGCCGAGCTTACGATAATCGAAGATGCAACCAGATATATATACAACATTTCTCCGGGGACGGGTTTCGACAGTAGGGGTACAGCCGCCATGTATACTTTCAGGCCGAGAAATGCCACTTCGTGCTTAGCGGTCTAGGTTATCATCTCAATGTGCTGGGTTTTCAGTAGCTTGAAGAATGGTGTACACTTATCTGTGAGTCTTGATATGAATCTTGACATAGCAGCAACCTTACCTGTGAGGGACTGGACCTCGTTCCTATAGATAGGTGATGTCATGTTTAATATAGCCTGTACCTTATCCGGGTTTGCCTCTATCCCCCGGTGGCTAATGATGTACCCGAGGAATTTCCCTATCTCAACCCCGAAGATGCACTTCTGTGGGTTAAGACGCATATCGTTGCGTAATATGATGGCGAAGACAATTGAAAGGTTGGTTACGTGGTCTTCCACGGTTAGGCTTTTGACTAGCATATCGTCCACGTATACCTCCATATTAGTACCAATGACATCTGCGAACATGGAATTGACGAGTCGCTGGTAAGTGGCACCTACATTCTTCAATCCAAAGGGCATGACCTGGGAACAATAAAGGCCTTTGTTGGTAGTGAAAGTGGTGTGCTCCTCATCCTTATTTGGTTGTACCCACTGAATGCGTCCATGAAACTGAGAAGCCGATACCCAGCTGTGGAGTCAATGAGTTGGTCAATTCTTAAGAGCAGGAAGCTATCTTTAAGGCATGCCCTATTAAGATTCGTGTAGTCTACACACATGCGCCATGATCTTGGGGCCTTCTTTGGTACCATGACCACATTTGCCGACCACCGGGGATACGTTACCTCCCGGACGAAGTTGATGGCCATGAGCTTCTACACTTCCGCCTAGATAGCCCTGTATTTATCATGATTGAAGGCTCGGCGCTTCTGTCTTACTAGTTCTGTGAAGGGAATAATGCTAAGGTTGTGCATGGCTATGTCAGTGGGGATCTCGGGCATGTCCTCGTATGACCAAGCGAAAGCTGACGCATTGGCGCGTAGAAAGGAGATCAAATTCTCCCTGATAACTGGAGTCAATTTGGTACCGATCCTGACTATTCGGTCAGGGAAATCTTCAGACAACACGACTTCCTCGATGTCTTCCATAGCATGGGCCACTCTTCCTCAGAGTCTGTATCATCTCTGGAATCCTCATCTAGGTCTGTGAGGGGAAGGTCGGTGACAACTAGCAACATTTCTGATTTTCCCTTTCCCCGGGACACCGTTAAAGAATAGCAATGCCTTGCTGAAGCCTGATCACCCCGGATAGTTGCTATCCCCACCGGGGTTGGGATCTTCATCATGAACATAGACTACTAGAATTTAACAAATGAGTCACAAAATTATAGGTGACAAACCATAAATTTGTGACCTATTTTAAGAATGGGTCACAAAATTTCTAATTCCGTCACTCATACTTTTGTCCTTCAATCCAACAATGCTCCCCGATTATTGTGACAGAGGGCCTACAGTTAGTGACGAAAGTTTTCGACACTAATAAGTTTTTTTTATTTGGAGACTGTCCCATTCTCCTAAAGCCAAAGCGCGGGAAAGAAAAAGAGCCAAAGCCTCTTGAATAAAACTTTTGGGCCTGGGAGGGAAGTTTACCGCCATTCGGACCGGCCAAGACGTGACGTTTCAATAAAAAAAGAATAAATTGCCTTGGAATCTCCTCGCTTATGAAAGGAAAAAAAAAGTAAAATGGCATAAACTCACGCTCTCGAACCAGCCAGAACAATCACGCCACCGAGACCCAGAAATCAATCTCACGCTCTCAGTCATAAATCTTGAATTCCAGGTTAGTGACTTTCAACCCATAAACTCTAAATCTCAATTTCTCTCCTATGTGTGAAACGTGAAATTTTCTTTATATTTGTTATTGGGTCTTCAATTTTCATTAATGGCATTGAGAAATCAATCTTGTTCGCTCTCAGTCGTATTAGCATTAGAATGGAGCTCTCATTCCTTCTCTCTCTCTCTCTCTCTCTCTCCACTCAAATCCACTGCTTCTCTGATTCTGATTGTTAGCCCCAATTTGATGACATGAAGCGCAGCCTCGACCATTTCGAAATCTCCGACGACGAGTGGGAGGAGCACTCCTCCTCCTTCAAGCCCTCCCGCGTCCTCAAGAAGTCGCGCACCCCGACGCCGGCGGCAATTGAGTCATTCGCCTACCGGAAGCGCCGAGTCTCTGACAACGACTCTGATTGCGTCGAGATTAAGGACGATTCGGACGACGATTGCGTGGAGATCAAGAACGATTTGGAGGACGACGACGTCGACGAGGAGGTCCGCCGGCCGGTGACGCGTGGACGGAGGTTTGTGGTCGAAGACGAGGATAGCGACGGGGATTGGCCTCCTATTCGCTTCGGATTCGAGTCTCTCATTGCACCACCACCAAACCCTCTTCTTTCCCTTCTTCAATTGTTACTACTACTTCCAAATCCCAATCCCTTTCCTCTATCTCACAATGCACTCACAACTCCAACTCATTTCGGCTCTACACATGCTCTACGTCATCTCTCAACTTCCACAGGAGGCCAAATTCCATCTGGGTATGCTCCATTTCTTCTCCCTTACTTTCTTTTTCTTGGACCCAATTCGGATTGTTAATTATTTCTAACAAAACTACAGACATTTTTTTTTTCCTTCAGTTTGTTATGTTTAATCTGTTTCAGCTAAATCATAGTTTATGATATATTCTGAATTGGTCGAAAGAGAGTAGAGATTAATCAGTTAGCATTAGCTGTAAAACTCGACATTTGACTTGTTCATTGTTCTGAAATAATGCTGAAGAGAATGTTCTGAGATTGATGAGGTTATTGTGAGGTTGTTGTTATTGGTATTAAAATTATGTTGCTTATTGGAGAAGTTCGACTTTCTATACACTGTGAAATTTTATTTATATTTGTTAATGGGTCTTCAATTTTCATTAATGGCATTGAGAAATCAATCTTGTTCGCTCTCAGTCATATTAGCATTAGAATGGAGCTCTCATTCCTTCCTCTCCTTCCTTCTCTCTCTCTCTCTCTCTCTTTCTCTCACTCTCCACTCAAATCCACTGCTTCTCTGATTCTGATTGTTAGCCCCAATTTGATGACATGAAGCGCAGCCTCGACCATTTCGAAATCTCCGACGACGAGTGGGAGGAGCATTCCTCCTCCTTCAAGCCTCCCGCGTCCTCAAGAAGTCGCGCACCCCGACGCCGGTGGCAATCTAGTCATTCGCCTACCGGAAGCGCCGAGTCTCTGACAACGATTCTGATTGCGTTGAGATTAAGGACGATTCGGACGACGATTGCATGGAGATCAAGAACGATTTGGAGGACGACAACGTCGTCGAGGAGGTCCGCCGGCCGGTGATGCATGGACGGAGGTTTGTGATCGAAGACGAGGATAGCGACGGGGATTGGCCTCCTCTTCGCTTCGGATTCGAGTCTCTCATTGCACCACCACCAAACCCTCTTCTTTCCCTTCTTTAATTGTTACTACTACTTCCAAATCCCAATTCCTTTCCTCTATCTCACAATGCACTCACAACTCCAACTCATTTCGGCTCTACACATGCTCTACATCATCTCTCAACTTCCACAAGAGGCCAAATTCCATCTGGGTATGCTCCATTTCTTCTCCCTTACTTTCTTTTTCTTGGACCCAATTCGATTGTTAATTATTTCTAACAAAACTACAGACATTTTTTTTCCTTCAGTTTGTTATGTTTAATCTGTTTCAACTAAATCATAGTTTATGATATATTCAGAATTGGTCGAAAGAGAGTAGAGATTAATCAGTTAGCATTAGCTATAAAACTCGACATTTGACTTGTTCATTGTTCTGAAATAATGCTGAAGAGAATGTTCTAAGATTGATGAGGTTATTGTGAGGTTGTTGTTATTGGTATTAAAATTATGTTGCTTATTGGAGAAGTTCGACTTTCTATACACTCTATTGCGGAATTGGGGCTCACTAGGTGCTATCTGTAACCAAAAATGGTTACATTTGAATGCAATTTGGGATTTGATGTGGCTTCTATTTGTCTTTGAAATAGGTTCCCCAGTTCTTGGTGTGGGTTTCACTGGTTCTTTGGCTACATCGCGTTTAAAGCTCGGGGACCACAGGTACATAGATTTGTAGTTCTTGTGTGTAGTAGCTCTTCTTTTAGCGTTCTTATATGGCAGTGTATTTAGAACTTAGTCTATAACCTATTTGACAAAAAGCAGATTAATTATTAATTGAAAGCATCAAGTAATAACTAATAACTTTAAAAGCCAAACATGGGAGCGTGTCTACCTTTCATGATATAATCAAAGGCTGGAAACTGCATTTCAATGTATGTTATGTGTGATCAAATCCATTTGGTCAATGTCATTGTTTATATGTTTTTTTTTTTGTTACAATTGTTTATATGTTTTTGTTTACTGTGGTATTAAAATTATGTTGCTTATTGGAGAAGTTCGACTTTCTATACACTCTATTGCGGAATTGGGGCTCACTAGGTGCTATCTGTAACCAAAAATGGTTACATTTGAATGCAATTTGGGATTTGATGTGGCTTCTATTTGTCTTTGAAATAGGTTCCCCAGTTCTTCGTGTGGGTTTCACCGGTTCTTTGGCTACATCGTGTCTAAAGCTCGGGGACCACAGGTACATAGATTTGTAGTTCTTGTGTGTAGTAGCTCTTCTTTTAGCGTTTTTATATGGCAGTGTATTTAGAACTTAGTCTATAACCTATTTGACAAAAAGCAGATTAATTATTAATTGAAAGCATCAAGTAATAACTAATAACTTTAAAAGCCAAACATGGGAGCGTGTCTACCTTTCATGATATAATCAAAGGCTGGAAACTGCATTTCAATGTATGTTATGTGTGATCAAATCCATTTGGTCAATGTCATTGTTTATATGTTTTTTTTTTTGTTACAATTGTTTATATGTTTTTGTTTACTGTTTTTCAATATATTTTCAACACAACGTGCCTTTCATAGAAAGTCTATATTTAGGGGTTTGAGATTTTTAGTCTGATTCGCTTCTTGTTCTTGTCTTGATTTGCTAGACCTTTTTTTTTTCTTTTTTAAAGAAAGAAAGAAAAGAAAGACATATGGAACGATTTAATTTTTCAGGGCAGTTGTTAATGTTATTAGTTTGTTAATC
>BDJD01003531.1:242933-278011 GCA_002564525.1 Rosa multiflora
ATGCATGTATTAATGAATACTGAACCGATGGTGCATGTTATAGTGACAACATGTAGGTAACCAAAATAGCTTATGATGAAGATATTAATTGTTGTTTGTTTATTTTTTTTGCAGGGATGGAATAAAAGGTGAGTGTGCTCTATAACTTCTATTCTATTTCTATCCACATAAATTAAGCAATTAATAAGTATTAGGTGTTAACGGTGAAGAGATATAGGCCTTTTAAGCAATTAATTGTAAAAGTCTCCTTTTGATTTAGAACATTATATACTTTCATGTTACAATAATTAGCACAAGTTATGTACTGTGGTGGCATTTTAGCATTAAGAGTGGCAACTTGTTAGTCATATGTGTTGTCTCTATTCTTGTTGTTGTTGTAAGCTCAAGCTCTCAAAAGTCAAAATTACACTTTCCTTTTGTTTTCCCTTTCTTTGGTCTGACAGAGGAATTGCAATATGAGTATGAGGAAAACAGTGTTCAGAGTGATGTTGATAGTGACTTAGACTAAGATGTTAGAGGAGGTTTAAACTTTTTGAATATTGTTGTATGCCAAATTCTACTTTCAGGATATTTATGAGTTTCAGTCAAATTTATGTTTTTGTTCTATTTTTGTCTTGTACATATTATCTTCATTCTTTATTATGACAGTTCAGTTTTGCATTATGAATTATTACATCAAGGATCTGATAATTTATTAATTTGTCGCAGGATGTTGAAAGCAAAATCATTATTGATGAAGAAGACTGGGAATAAGCCATTGTTACAATTGTTTATATGTTTTTGTTTACTGTTTTTCAATATATTTTCAACACAACGTGCCTTTCATAGAAAGTCTATATTTAGGGGTTTGAGATTTTTAGTCTGATTCGCTTCTTGTTCTTGTCTTGATTTGCTAGACCTTTTTTTTTTCTTTTTTAAAGAAAGAATAACTAATAACTTTAAAAGCCAAACATGGGAGCGTGTCTACCTTTCATGATATAATCAAAGGCTGGAAACTGCATTTCAATGTATGTTATGTGTGATCAAATCCATTTGGTCAATGTCATTGTTTATATGTTTTTTTTTTTTCCACAACAACCAACTAAGAGGCAGCCACAACCACCACAGTTGCAGCAACTTGAGGCATCACAGCAACGGCAACCACAACCACCATTACGTTCTAGTGAAAGTAAGTTACTTGGATTGTGATAACACTAACAACACATTTATAATATAAATAAATCTACATAGCTTGTCTATGAGCCATGATTCATATTTTGGATATATGAATTCGAATATAGGTCTGATTCATTGTATGATCTTCTGAATAAACTTTATTTTCTTAACAATACCAGTAGGTGCTGATTATGACATGTCCTCTAAAGGGAAAAAGACACGTGGCGTTACAAAAGGGATAAGAACTCATGATATTGTCACTGCTGCTAATGAGAGGATTCTGATTCAGATGAACGAGGATCAAAAGCTCCCAAATGGTGTCCAAGCTAATTCCAGGTTTGTTTCAGAAATTGGGTCTCGAACACGTTCTTTAGCCCCACTTCATGTCAAAAAATGGAAGTAGGTTACACTGGAAGATAAAGATGAAATCACAAAGGGGTTGTTGGTGAGTGATATAATTTACTTAATTTGGAAATGATTATACTATTACATTTACAATTATTTTATTAAACTAAGCTGTTCTTCATTTTTTGTAATTTTAGCATAAATTTGATGTTAATCTGGAAGAACCTGGCATTACAAAATTTGTTGAAAACAAGATGAATAACACATTCAGATCATAGAAGGGCAAATTGCACAAGCACTTCAAAAAATATGCTGATGACATTGATTATGCAAGGGCTCACCCCCCCACTGAGAAAGTGTTTGGTGATAGGGACATAAGTGATTGGGAGTGGCTGTGTGATAATTTGTACACGGATCAAGCTTATCAGGTATTAATATGTATGCTGGTTTGTATTGTTGAAGTTGCTTGAATAGTGTATGTTATTCAAATGTATTTTCTGCTAGGACCAAAGGTTTAAAATGTTAAGAAGACTAATGTCAGGTGAATTTCAAGAATGAAATGATATTCTAATGATTGGTACTTTACACACACATGCAGAACCGTTGTAGGATCAATACTATTAATAGGAACAAGAAAATATATAATCACTGTGATGGTTCACGCCCTTTCACGAAACATATGGAAGCTGAAGAACAGGTAAGTATCTGGTATTGTTTAAATTTAGTTGCTGAACTCCATTATCAGATATATTTGTCGAAGTAATTTGTTTCATTTGCTTCGAAAGCTTATCCATTAGTTTGTTCAATCTTGTTGACATATAAAACAATATAGAAATAGGATGAGGAGCTTTAGTACAAATGGCGAACTATTTTTGTGCAGTTCTTATAGAGTATATACATACTACACTTTTTCTCATATAACATTATATTGGCTTTGAATTGCTTTATTATGGCCAAATGTAGAAGGGTAAAAACGTGACCTTAATTGAGAACTGGAGTCTCATGCATCAACATAGAGGCAACAATGGTGGTGTTTGGATCAATGAAGAAGCAGAGAAGGCGGGGGTAAGAGTTATATGTTATAATTTTAGTATATTGAAACAAAACTAACATCATAGATTAAATGTCTAATAAATTTTTCATTATGTGCAGAAAAAGCTGACTGGAGAGTTCATCAAAACCAAGCAACAGTTGGCTGATTCTGAGGGTACCCCATTTGAGGATGTTATAGTGCCTATCCCTGTGCAATTAGATATCTTGGCTAAAGATCTTGGGACTATGATGGGTAAGACGATTCGAGGTGTGGGTTATGGTCTTAAAAAGGACACATTTTGTCCTTCAGTCACTGGATCCACTTCTAACCCAACAAATGCTCAACTTATGAGGTATATTGTTTTATTGGAAGAGCGACTTGTTTCTCTTGAGGGTGAGAGACAACCTTGTACACATGATGTGGATGAAGAGGGTGTCGAGGAGGGTAATATGGATGAGGAAAATGATGAGGATGTGGAGAATGATGAGGATGAGGATTTTGATGTGCTTTAGGTCTTGATATCCTCAGGTAGTTTTTTGCAACTTATATTTTGGATGTACAAATGAAGCCATGATACTTCCAGATGCCTATAGATCTCTTTGTTTAGGGATTTGGCAGGTTTTTGGGTCTTTGATATCCTTATTAATTAGCTGTTGGCAGGATACATTTTCAATGTAAAAATTATGCCTAGAGATGTCAAATGCATCCAGCACTTGATCTATAACTTTTCAAGTTACTTCTTTGTAAAGTACTGGCTGATATAAGCATATCAATATATTTATGCTAGCATTGCTACGTATTACTAGCTTGTTATAGTAAAGTATTGCTAATTATAGCTATTGATTTAAAATTAATCTTCATACTATAAATTAGTCACAAAACGTCTGTTGGTCACCCCATCCCAAAACTAAAAATTAATAAATTATAAATAGACACGAAATTAATTTGTCACTAAGAATATTGCATTTTGCAGGTAAAATGAATTTTGGCGCCAAATTTTAAAAATGATTTAAATAGTGACGAACTATTTTCGTCACCAATAAGTTCAAATTTGGCGGTAAAAACAAAATTTAGCGCAAAAATAAAAAAAATGATAAGATTTGAAAAGGAATGGGTGACAGAATATGAATGATTGGGTGACAAGCTTATTTCGTCACCTAAACTTATTTTGGTGACGAACTTAGCATTTCGTTAATCAAAAGAATTGGTCTCGCACTATAGATGACGAAATTGGTGACGAACTTTTTTCGTCACTCATAATTTTGGGTGACGAAATTTTAAGAATGGGTGACAAAAGTGGTTTGTCACTCATTGGGTAAATTCTAGTAGTGATATGGCCAGCGATAAATGTCTTTAAACACCAGAGTGCCGGTCGGCCTAAGATTGTGTTGTAGGATGAGGCACAATCGACTACAATTAACTCTGTTTTGATGGTGGAGCTGTTTGGATTTTCGCCCACCATGATTGATAAGTAATCTGATCCAAGTAGCTGGAGGATATCCCCAAAGAAACTGATAAGGGGTTCGTTGTCTTGTGACAACTTGGATCGTCCTCTATTCAACGCCTTGTACGCGTCGCGAAATAACACACTAACAGAAGCCCTGGTGTCCATGAGTACCCGAGAAGTAATATAGTGGTTCATTTGGAGCGTGATCAAGAAGGGGTCATCATGGGGCATTTTGAGATTAGCTTCCTCCTCTTCCAAATATGTGATGGACTTCCATCCGGTCACGCTTCTTTGCCGAGGGGGCACTGTGGAAATTGAAGACTTCCGGATGGCCAAAACTGGATCTTCGCTTTCTCCTTCGAGGAGGTATATCCTTCGGGCCCCCCTCCATGGATCGTGAGGATTCGACCGTATACATCGATGGCTCCTTTTTCCTTGGCGGGGAGGTACCGCTGAAGTTTTCCCTTCTGAATGAGTAACTCGATAGTATTTTTTAGAGCCATGTAGAGGTTGGTATTGCGTCTTGCATCCTCGTGATAGGTACAGTACGTACCGGTATCCTGCTGTGTAAGCTTGCTCTTCCGGAATTTTCTTGGATGGGGTCCCGATATCTCTGATGTGTTCTCGTTCCAAATTGTTTCGTACGAGGCATTCAGTACTATGAATACTTCATACCGGGGAGGAGGTGGTGGCTTGGGGTTCTGTTGTGTCCGGTCTTGCGTCCGGTCTTTATGGTGGGACCGATTATTTGAATATCCATTGGATCTGGACGAGGACTTCCTGTGCCTTTTGTGGGGTGATCGTTCCTGGCCCTGGGCCTATTCCAGCTTCCTTGGCTCATCCCTGACCACCGGGACCAAGTTGGTGAGACTCTTTTTGGGTCTGATGTTGTCCCCATATGTTTCGAACTCGGCCTGAGCGTGTCTGATGGCTGTGGCCATCAGCTCGTCGTAGCTAGCTGGGGGATGATGATTAATCCCGTAGAGGAAGTCTCCGGGTCTTAGGCCCCTCTTGAAAGCCAACTCCGCCAATTCCTTATTAAGGTCTTGACACCTGGCAGTAGCCGCTTGCCACCTGTTGACAAAAGGCTTTAATGTTTCATTTTCTCCCTGCTGTACCTTCAATAGTCCCTTCAAGGTGGTATTCCATCAGCACGTAGGATGAATCGAGCTACGAGTTTGTCCGCGAGCTCCTTGAAATTCCGTACAGAACTGGCCAGCAGTTCATAGAACAAACTCAAAGCCTCCTCTGACAAGGTCTCTTGGAACATGTTACAACACACCTCATCCGTGTACTGTTGGATCATAATTCATATACATATTTGTCCCCTAAAACATGGAAATTACTTGTTCTAAAGTCCAAATTTAATGTTGACTAATCCAATTTCATTATTTCCCTAATCTTATATTTTGCTTAACCTTTGTATTTATTTATATATATTTATTATGTTTTCCTTATCATGGTAGGAAATGATGGAGAAGAATGGAAATGCACTAAAAAGTCAACCTTAGAACATTTTCTTACTCAGGCTAGGAGTAAGTGAGCTAGACAAGGAAGAAGGAGCGGCCGCCTGAGAAAATGAACTCCAAATGAGTTGAAACTTTGTAGATCAATTCTAGACATCTTAAGAAACATTTATTATGAAGAGTGCAACAGCCAGATAGAAGTGGAAGGCCTTCAAACAATCAGTCCAATTTTCTGCATAAGCAAAACTGGAAAACTGGACCTGTAAGGAGTCCAGTAGCTTTTCCGGCCCAACCACTGTTCTAAAAGCTCTGAAATTCTAGCAGGATGATCTACACTCATAAAGAAACATTTTTTTATGAAGAAGTCATGAGAAAAATCTGAACTTTTGGTGCAGAAATAATTGAAGAAATAAAGGGGCAGAAAGTGACCTGAAAAACAGCTCAACATATTCCCACCCACATGAAAAAAGCTAGATGCTTTTCTCTTTTTCCTTGGATATATTTTTCTACTCCATTCTCTTTAATAGATCATCATCACTTCCATGTTTCTGTACCTTCATGCTTTGCTCTCATTTCATCATTACCCCATCTTTTACTTATTTTACAAACCACTCCCATACTCCACTTTCATTATTTTTCTTTCTCTCATCATTTCACTCTTCTTTTTCTTCCCTATTTAAACACATTCTCCTCTCACTCTCAAGGACGAATTCCTTCATCCCATTACATCTGATTTCTCTCTTCATCTCCTTCACAAAACCTCCATCTCCACCTCCCAAAATCCAAACCCACAATACCCAATCTACTCCATCATCACCACCACAACTACCATCTTCCACCACCATAAACTTCATCACCACCACTCAAAGTTAGCCAAAGGAGCATCATATCTTCATCACCATTTCATTCATCATCACCAGTTAACCTTGAACATTAACAGCATGATAGCATCCTCTATGTGCATGTGAGGGCAGTGAGTTAAAATCACCTAGATCCAGGATTGGTTTGCTTGCTTGATTATCTAAACTCAAATCTTTATGCATCTAGGAGCAAAGAATTGATACTTATCCGATAATTTGACTTGTTCTTGGGTAGTTAGTTTCGCACTTATCCGGTGGAAATTGATAAAATAAAAGGAGTTTAAGCCTTTGTAGTCTTATCCGGATGCAAAGAGAGTAATTGGGAAATTAGAATAGCATCACTTGTATTTGAACTTCAATACTTACAAGGGAGGTTAGTGGTAGACAATCCAACCCCTAACTTCATCCATTATATTACTAGTTTAGTTTAGAGTAATTTAGTTTACATTTGAGTATTTAATTTAATTTGGTTCACTACTCTATCCAACAAACAATTTCACTGTCACCACAATGCACATACTCACCATGAGCCTAGATTTCCTTGTGAATTTAGGTTTGTGATTGTACATTTGCATATTCTAGCTCTCCTTAGGTTAACACCCTAACTAGTGAAAGGAATCCAATCATCGCGGGTACGACAACCTTTCTTAAATCCCTATACTATTACTTGTACCCCTTATACTTGAGGGTGGCTATTTGGCTAACATGTACCCCTTGGCGCTCGTTTGTGAGCGGAAGGCCTATAGGTGTTTATATGGGTCACCAATTCCTGTATAGTCAATCTTCAGCGGCTTTGATGCGTTTGAGTGTATTGCTCCTCTAACTTGTTGGGTGAAAGGACCCAGACGATCCTCGAACGTCGTCAGGGGACGCCAGGTGTCCTTGTTCTCCGCTGGCTCTACCCTTGCTTGAAGGGCATTCAGAGAGTTGCTCACTTGTAAGAGCAGTGTCGTATTTGGGTCAGTTACTGGTGGCTCAATTGGCTGGGGCAAAGGCGGTGGTGCCATATGCCTCAGGCTTTTTAGGTACATGTCTATTGGTATATGGATGACTCGTTGACCGCCACCTGCAAATGGAGTTGGGAGGGTACCGGTCGCTCCTGTAACTGAGGTAGTATTTAACTCTGTCGCCGTTTTCTGCGATGCTCTAGCGAGGTCTTGGGTGAGCGCTTCGTTATGCTGGTGTCTTCAGTCCAGTGCCTGAGTGAGTGCAGTGTTCTCGTCCTCAAACTCCTATAGTCTCTGTTGTGAGAGGAGGTTAGCCTCCCTATCGATTCTTTGCTGTTCCTGGTCGATCCTAGCTTGTTCCTAGAATGCTGCGATCTCTGCTCGCATGGACTCCAACTCTTAGACTGGGCCACGAGATCCAGGATGACTGGTGGATTATCTGCTCTTTGTAGGTCCAGGCTTCCCAGGTCATACGTTTCGGCCCCAACAGTTGGTGTACCCACCGATGAAGTGCCAGGGGTGAATATCAACTCCCAAGCGACATTTCTGCCTCCATCTGCCGTTTCTTCCTGCTCTGCCATGGTTCACGTTCAGTACCCCTATCTGGCGCGCCAATGTTTATGGTGGCTTCCTCTGAGTACCTCACACAGAATGCTATACAGCTCGGGGTACCGATGCTAACTCCTGAGCCCTGTATCAGTAACACAATGTTAGAGGGATAAACCGTACCGGACGGTTTATACCTCTCCAATGCTAAAGTAAGATACTAATATATAAATGGATTCAGTAATAGTGTTAAGTTATTACCCTCAAGAAGGTGGTTGTGTTGGTCTTTAATACTCAGGCATGGGAAAGTCGTATCCTATCTCTTCGATGTGGGACACAGGTTTTCCTTCTGCAGATATCAGTTTTCTGGTGTGTACTTGGATTGACCGTGATGGCCAGGTTCGACCCCCCTTGTGTCCGGGGTGTCGTCCTGGATGAACACCATCATGGTGGGTTGTGAACCCGGCCCATGGTACGGCACTTGGGTATTCCTACGGGCCCTAGCTGATAGTGCCAAAACCTAGTGAAATATCAACTAGTATGTACAAGTATAATATTTATCAATATTATATTAAAAACCATGTTAATTCATTCAATTAAACATGTGTGGCCTCGAGCTATTGTTGAAGGTCATGGTTATGGACAAGTCACAAGTTTGAGACCAAGTTCTATATTTTTTGAGACCAACTCCCTGAAAATAGATTGTTGGAGAGCCCAACTCTCATTTCGGTCTCAAATATGGGATAGAACCCCTATGATTGGAGTAGCTCTAATGATAAAGCCTGCAGCATCCTTATTGTTGATGACATAACCATCAAAATTCAGCTTTGCAAACAGGAAGGGGACCAACAAATTGTGCCATAGTTCACAGAAACACACTTAAGGAGGCGGAGTATTGTGTCTTTTGTAACTATTCCTAGTAGAAGCTACCTTGTGAACTACCATATCTGGGAGAAGAGGAACCTGTCTAAAGATAAGGTCATTCCTCGCTTCTCAAAATTTCCAAAAAAGGAAAAGCATGTTTCAGAAGAATTTTTCAAGGAATCCTTCCTGAACCTTAGAAAGAATCCTATCACTAAATTTTTAATAATCAATATGATTAAAACCAGTCAAATTTGAAACAGAAGTAGCAAAAGAGCAGAATAAGAAGAGGTGATTTGCCTCAACCCGTGAGTTACAAAAGGCACAAGTAGCATCTACATTGGACGTATAACAAGCGATTCTTTCCCTAGTTTTTAGTCTTCCTCTAGATAAGAGCCAATTAAAAATCTTGCCTTTCGGAGGAATATTAAATTTTAAATATCACTCATGATCTTGACATTGAAGTGAGGAACAATGGACTCATACTGTAACCAAGTAGCAAATTTAATTGCAAAAAAATACCCATTAGAAGTTGGATCGCAAACAAGTTCATCAGAAACATCCATAGTAGGGATATGAATACCAATAATGTTATTCACGATATTATGATCCAACTATCCAAGCAGGAAGAAAATTTACTGATGTTTCAAGAATCATTAGAGATATAATCACTAATATTTTCATTCATATTGAGGACAATTTGATTAGTAGTAGAGACAAGATTAATAATTTTTTTTATTTCAATTAAAAGTTTTTATTTTATTATTTTTTTGTCTGACAGTTTGATGGGTTTGATCCTCAGGTATGGTGGCAGTCGTAGTGGTGTTTGCACCCGAGGTTCCCGCCATGCCGGCAGCAGGTTGGGGAGGCGGTGCGGCGCTGAGTTGGCCTGGGAAGAGAGGGGAGTTCAGGTAGACCATCTGAGGGTCTGTGCTGGTGTGGCCATGCGTGGGGCCAGCGGGGCTCTCCTATGTTGGGTTCGGGGGCATGAAGGTGCCAGCGAGGCCGGTGGCGGGGTCCGTTGTGAGGACCGGTCCTGGTGTAGGAACACCGCCAATAGTCGGTATCGGGGTCTCCAGCTGGTGGGACTTGTCCAAGGTGTCGTCGCGCGCAACTCGCCGCTGGAGTGCTTCTCGTACGGTGCGATTCTTGTTGGTCATGTTTTCGACCTCCCGGCGGGCTGCCATGGCAGCTGCGCGCTCGGCCTCAACCTGTGCACGTGTTTCCATGAGGTCGCGCATTGCTATATGTAGCGCTATGGTAGGATCAGTGGTCATGACTGATCGAGTCTCGGTGTTTGGGCTCTAAAATTCGAGAGTGCGCTGGACCTAGCGGGTCGTTGCTTTGAGGCGGATCGTCGGTGATGGTATCGAGATTGCTGGTAGCCATCGATGTGTTGTCCTGCCAGCAAGGAGCGAGGGCCCTCCTTCTAGCGCCAAATGTTTCAGTTGTCTCGGGAGAAGTCTGGTCCAGCTGAACACA
This sequence comes from Rosa multiflora, assembly GCA_002564525.1. Taxonomy (NCBI): domain Eukaryota; kingdom Viridiplantae; phylum Streptophyta; class Magnoliopsida; order Rosales; family Rosaceae; genus Rosa; species Rosa multiflora. The sequence continues at coordinate 253,076 of BDJD01003531.1, forward strand.
GGTTGTATCGGTCTGTAGATATCGCTATCGGTCTCTCTTATCTGCAAAACTGACGAAGGTCAGAGGGAAGACCGGATGTGCCAACCTTCAACGCTCTGATGCCTAAGTCAGTATCGAGTAAGATAATGATAATGGATAGCGATAGTAAACAGTTACCTCTTTAGGTTGTTAGAGATGATCTTAATGTAGCAGGTTTGTGGGAGTTTGGTTTCGTTTCTTTCGGTGTGGGACGCTTGGGATCCCGATATCACCCCAAGGGGTATCGGAACCCCCAGCTGGGAGCTTATCTCACTGGAGTATAAGCGATATGAGTCTTGTGCTTTCGATACTTGTGCTTAGGAGGTATGTGCATACCAACAAGTCCCCCAAGTCCCCGGTCAAGAGTTCTCTTGGGTGGGGAGTTTGTCGCTGGTAAAAGTATCGGAAGCTCAGGGCGAGTTTGTGCCACATAGCTTCCGTACAGCCATTACCCCCCAGTCCCCCAAGTCCCCACTTAAGAAGAGTCTTGGCTGGGGTGAGTGAGTTGCGTTAGCATTCGACGTGGTGTCACTATCGCGAATCGGTTGCATGTGTCTTTTAGCGCATAGGCTATGCCCCGGTGACACGTGTGGTGAGCTTTCTTGTTTTCGTGTGAGGGAAGACCGGTGTACTGGGATCCGTAACATGTAATAATGGCGGAGTGGTGAGTAACCGAGGCGACGACACAGGCATGTCGGACACGTGGTGAGATATGGAGTCGTCGTCCTTGCACGTCCAACGGTCCCGGTGTTCTCGAGGTCCTTATATAAGGACATAGGAGAGATGTGGAGATGGTTACTGTTCCAGCTTTTGTGTTGGAGCTTGAGAGAAGAACTAGGTGAGATTGGGGTCATAGCTGTATGGAAAGCTTTTAACTGGTCGTGGAGTGGTCATCGTTATCTCTATATTTCAATCGGAGGAGTGAACAGGTACGCCATCTCTTGAATTTTCTGGGTTTATCTGAGGGTATTGGTGTGCGTGGGTCTTGTGAGGGGTCGTACGCCTGGAAAGCAACTTACCGGTGGGTTCTGGGTTGCGTTAGGTTAGGTGAGGTTTTGGAGGGGTTGGATTTTGGGTTGAACTGAATCTCATGTGGTTGCTCCAAATAGGGATTGAAGATTTGAAATTTTGCGGGGGAGTCTTAAGGAAGGCGATATAAAAAGAAGACTGACCAGTTATCTATATCACTCGTAGTATGGCGCGTGAGAACCACAGTCGTAGTAGGCGAGAGGGCTCCTCTCGTGGAGGGGAAGGGACCTCTAGTGGTGGTGTCGGTGCGTCTCGTGGCGGGGGAGAAGGTGCTTCTCACAGTCGCGGTGGAGGGTGGTTCCCATGGGGGCGTCGCGGGTGATTCCCGGGGAGTTGGCTAGGGCAATTCCCGAGGAGGTGGTGGGGGAGCTCCTCGCAGGAGTATCGTGGGGAGTTCCCGAGGAAGTGGCGAGGGTTCGTCTTGCTGAGTTCCTGGTAGGGTTGAGCGACTCGTGGTGCCAGATGTACCCGATGTGGAGGAGGTCGAGGTATTGGAGATGCCGCGTACCCCCCGTGGGTGATTGCACCTTAGCGATACACCTATCGATCAGCCGGGTCCGAGAATGATGGAGGAGCAGATCGTTGAAATAAGGACCACTTGGGCGATTCTGGATAACATCCTCTCCCGTTGAGGGATGGTGAGACATTTAATCACCCCTAGTTGGGGTGGGCATGCTTTTACGAGTATCAACTCAAGTGTGGGTTGACGTTCCCGTTACACGAGGAATTACAGTATTTGCTATCTTGTCTGAATATATCGGTAGGGCAGCTATCGCCCAATGCATTGAGGCAAATAATGGGCGTATTGCTGCTATGGAAGCTGAGCAAGTTGTTGTGTCCCAGTATCGGCGAGTTAAATTCCATGTTCAAAAGTCACTACTCGACTAAAGGCGGCGATAATGGATACGTGAACTTCAGGGCGCGCGGCCGCGCCGTTATCGAGGACTTGCTGTTAAACATTTATGTACGTTGGCGGGGGAGATCGTGCTTAGTAGGTGGCCGGTGGCAGAATTCGGATATGGTGCCGAGTCGGTTCCAACCCATCTGCGAGTATCGTGATTGCCTTTTTGGTGGGTTTTATTGCCTTTGGTGTATACTAATAGCGTTTTTGTGCATCGTAGTGAGGCAGGAGGTGAATTTGACCACGCTAGAGCGGAAGCATGTGGTGAGGGTGATGGGTGTGTTTCCGAAGGGGTCGAAGGGGTTCTATCGTTTGTGTAGGCTTCCGATATACGAGATATTTGAGTTGGGCAGGTTTCCGGGTGAGAGGTTCTCCTTTTGCTTGGTGTGCTGTCGTATGCTGTGTGGTATCCCTAATGACATTGTTTGTTTATTTCCCAGCGGATATGTCGACCGAAGCTCCGAGCAAGAGTGACGCCCCATATGCTGATGTCGATCCTGATACCATTATTCAAGGGTTGTTGCGAGAATCGCAGACGGCGAGGCCAGTGGACGTTGACCTGCCAGATACGGTGCGTGTGACAGATCATCGGGTAAGTATGTCGCTACCCGATAAGATGTATCTGAGGTTTCCCGATGCCGTTCTGGCGTGCTGAGGAGGAGGCTGGAACCGAGGGGCATGAGGTTTGTGGTGCTCGAGAGTTGACTCGAGATGGTTAGGAGCAGCCCATACAGGCCGGTGAGGTGGGTGAGCTTCCCTAAGTGTGCGCTGGCGAGCATTAGTCCCCCGAGACTCGGGAAGTGATGAGGTAGTCCCCTCGGGTCTCGGCAGGAGGGGAGGATCTTGGTGATGTGGCTCGGGCCTCGGAGCCCACTGTGGAGGTGGAGATCTCTTTCGCGGAGCTGCTGGAGGAGGTGGAGCGACGTCAGAGAGACACAAGTGCTCATGCTCGCCTGGTGCAGGATGATGTTCTGGAACAGCTGGAAACCGTTTTGGTGATGAAATTGGCGATCCTGTCTCGCGGGAAGTCATCAATGTGGATAGTGGAGAGGTGGAGGTGACCAGCCAAGCCGTTGGTGAGACAGGTCTGACAGTCGAGGTACCTGAGATGCAACCTGAGTCGGGAGAGGGTGTAATTGGGGTTGCTCAAGTTACCGAGACGGGGACCCAAGATGGCAAAGGGGATGGGGTCTGAGTATCGGACACCTGTGCTCTTACTGATGGGGTCGAGTCGAGGAATAGGACGGCCTTGCAGCTTCATCTCGGGAGTCCCCCAGTTGGTGTCGCTGTCGGCACTCGTGGTAGTAAGAGGTCTCAGGTTGATAATGTATCGCGCTCGAGATCTATAAGTGGGGGTTCTTGCGACGAGATTACCGGGGTCTCGCGCGCACCCTGGGCGAGATTGGAATTATCGATGGCGCCATCTTTCATATGGTTGCTAACCTACGGAACTGTCATCGTGACCACAGTGGCGTGAGTGCTGAAGACCCGGGCCTTGGGTATCAGGAGGCTCAAGAGAGGTTGATGAGGGTACGTATCGTTATGAGTTTACTTATTTCTTATTGCGTTCATGTAGATATGTTGACAATGGTGTGTGATGTAGGCTGTGAACTTGAATTACCACGCCTCGGGCGAGTTGGTGGCTCATTTTGATCGGGAGATAGCTCAGCTGCAAGAGGAGCTGGAGGCCAAGAGGGAGCAGGCGCGCGAGCTTCAGAATGAGGTGGACCATGGCCGAGTGGAGCACGAGAATATGAGGCGAGTGATTGATGAAGGGATCGCGAAGAGGATGGAGCTGGAGCGAAGCTGGCCATAGAGGAGGCTCATCTTCAAGAGGCTGAAGATGCCATCACGCCACTGAGGGAGGCAAACCTGGATCTAACTGGGAAGCTGCAGCGGGCAGAGGATGGGCTGAGGTTGGTGGAGCAAGTTAGGTCCCAGGTAGCCGAGGCTGAAGAGCGTCTGCAAGACTTGGAAGGGCAGGTTCGGGAGCGCGATGTCGAGTTGGAGTTCGTGCTGCTATCTTGGAGAGTTTGGCTCCTTATCCAGATCGCGAGGTGGACTTGGAGGGGCAGGTTGGTAATTTGTAAAGGGAAGTGGACCGTTTACGAGATGTTGAGCTTGAAGCAGGCGAGAGGGAGGTAGAGATGGAGCGGCTCAGGAAGGAGTTAGCCAAGCAACAGGCTCGATCGAGTTACTTTGCCAAGGAGTGCATTAGCTTGCGCGATGCTGCCGAGACGCATCGGGACAAGCTCACCAAGGCTAGGCGAGATGGTTCTGATAAGGCGGTGGATCTCTATCTCCGGACGGCCCATTTTCAGGGGAAGATGAACAAAGCCTTCTCGGATGGGGCCTTGCACTCGATTTGAGATGGTATCATTGGCGACCAGGAGAAGATGGTGAGGGATATGCAGGCTAAGAAGGCAGCGAGATCCCAAGCCTATGCTGTGAGTGGTGGTCGAGGTCCTGGGATTGTGATCCGGGACCAGGCTGTATCGGAGCATGCGTCGGGCCAAGCTGGCCATCGCGAGGTGGAGGGTACTACTGGCGAGCAGGGGGCCCATGGCCAAGATGGTGAGGTACAAGGAGAGAATGTTGGGGAGCGAGAAGGGGTGGAGGGGCGAGATCAAGTAGAGGAGCAGGCACGTAGCGTCGAGGGAAAGACTTAACTTCTGTATTTTTCGTTTTGTGATAGCGATAGGTTTTTCCTTCCTTGTAAATGCTTTGGAATTTGTTGAGACAATTGACCAGAGTGGTCCGACTTTTGAAATGCCCCCTTGGTATTGGGACACGTGAAATTTATGGGGAAGAGATACTGTTAGGCGATAGTCCCCCGTGTGTTGCATATATTTATTGCTTTGTCGATTGGTTGCCTTGTCATTAATGCAGGACATTAAGGCGACGCGACGATTGGTTGTCTGGAGTCTGTTGGTGGCGGTGGCATTCCCCTATAAATAGGCAGGGGTAAGGAGATGGGTTGGTCATATTTTCAACATGGCGTTTTCCTTGTTTTTCATTGTGCTCCTGCTTCTGAAATCTTTTCTTCCCTTTAGGCAGTGTGTGTTTCCAGATTTCCGGGCTTTGTAGCTTAATCTCATCTTGGGTTATGGGCTTTATAGCCTAATCTCACAAGGACTCGGCTTTATCACCCGCTTGGGGATTGCGCAATATGAGCCCCTGCGGAACTGAAAACCCAAGGACCAAGATTGTTGGAGGTGCGGCGGGCTACAACGATGGAGATCGGGTAGTGATACGGCGGAGAGTGGTGGGCCAGTACTGCCCCTAGTCTTTCCCACCATTGCCCGGCTAGCCTATCAATCCTCTACAATCTTCTTCTGAAGCTCCTCAAATTCCAAAGAATCAGACTTGATCAGAGCCAGCTTGTATCGGACTCGGGCGGACATGCGAGGATAGTTGCATGTCTATCGCATTTGTATGACTTATGTAACGATGTTATGGTGTATCGCACTTGTGCGAAGTAGCAATTGATGTATCGCTATTGGCCGCAAAGCCCTAGTAATGAATATTCTTTTTGGAGTATGTATCACCTTTCATTGTTCTATCGCTTTTATTTCTGTGAGTTTTGCATTGTGTATCGCGTATTTTCGCGGTGGAGTGCGAATGTAGGCGCTGTATTTCAAGGTAGCATAATCGGTGCTAGAGGCGAGAGCGAGTGGCGAGGTGTTGACGTTGGGTAACTCCGTTAAGCGTGGTATCGCGTTGGCCTTGGCCGTTGCTGCCTTACATCGCGTATCGTTTATTTATTTGTTCAATCGTCGGCATATAGCGTAGCGTTCATTCATTCATTCATTTGATCACAACGGACAGTGCAAGGGTTCGCAAGGGACAGCCTTGTGCTGTATCAACGGAACCGGCCGCGACCGATATCGCATTATTATGCACTCAAGCATTGGTTGGCGTACCGCGTAGCATTCGTTCATTAATTCATAGGCGTATCGCGTAACATTCATTCGTTCATACATTGGCGTATCTCGTGACGTTCGTTCTTTCATTCATTGGCGTATCGCGTGACATTCATTATATTGATTCATTGGACTGTCGCGTAACGCTTATTCATTCGCTCATTCATTTTATCGCACCTGGAAGCACAAGGGTTTGCGAGGGACAGCAATGTGCTGCTGTGTCAACGGAACCGGCCGTGGGCGATATCGCATTAACATTCATTCATTCATTCATTGGCGTATCGCGTGACATTAATTTATTGATTCATTGGCGTATCGCGTAACGTTCATTCATTCATTTGATCGCACCCGGCAGTGCAAAGGTTCGCGAGGGACAACAATGTGCTGTGTCAGCGGAACCGGCCGTGGGCGATATCGCATTAACATTCATTCATTCATTCATTGGCATATCGCATAGGCAATAAGTTAGGATTAATGTACAGCATGCCCTTGCTTGTGTTATGGTGGCCATCGCAAAGCCTATGGCGATAATAACGGGACAAATGTGACCAATCATTGGTCGAAAGGCGATAACCGTTAACATTCTACTTATACGTTGAGTAGGTGTGGCCATGAGGAATGCTGCATTCATTACGATAGCATTCAAGATATATGTAATATCATAGCATATAATACTGCGCGAAGGCAGCTGCAAAATTCATTTGACTAAGAAAAGTAAAAGGAGATGATATTGACGCTTACAAGCATTTGGGGGGGGGGGGGGGGGGGGGGTGGGGGGGGGTTGCGATAATGATGCGGAGGCGAGCCTGGAACCCTTACCCTACTTGGGGTAGTATTGAAGATGCTGGGCGTTCCACAGATGCGGGAGGGTGATACCATCTGCTCCCCTTAAGTAGAAGGTAGCGGGTCCGACGACCTCGATGATTTTGTACGGCCCTTCCCAGGTGGCTTTGAGCCCTGTTGGGGTTGGCATCTTTTCCTTCATCACCCAATCCCCGACGGAGAGGAGGCGGGGCAGGACTCTGGGATTATAATAGCGAGCGATACGCTGCTTGTTGTTGATATTCCTGAGGCGGGCCCGCTCGCTGCGCTCTTCCAAGAGATCGGAGTCGAGGTTCAACCCGTCCGAGTTAGTGACTGGGTCAAAACATGCGACCCTCTCGCTACGTACCTCTTTCTCAACAGGGATCACGGCCTTGGTGCCGAAGGAAAAGCAGAAAGGGAACTCGCCATTTGCCTCCGTCGGGGTCTTTCTTATTGCCCATAGCACCTCGGGGAATTTTTCGGCCCACAAGCCCTTAGCGTCGTCGAGTCGCTTCATCAAGTTCTACTTAATTATCTTATTGACAGCTTCAACTTGGCCATTTGTTTGTAGGTGTGCGGGGGAGGCATATCGGAACTGCGTGCCATGCTGACCAACGAAGTCCCTGAGAGTCTCGTTGTCGAATTGGGCACCGTTATCGGTGATGATGGCCTCGGGGATTCCGAAACTGCAGTATATGTTCTTCCACAGGAAATTAATTACCTTGGCGACCGTTGGCCAAAGCCTCGGCCTCGACCCACTTGGTGTTGTAGTCCACTGTGACGATGGCAAACTTGAGTTGTCCCGGTGCTGTTGAGAACTTGCCAATGAATTCCAGACCCCACTAGCAGTATGCCTAAGGGGCAATGATGATCGAGAGTGGTACCGATGGTGCAAGATGGGAGTTGGCGAATTGGAGGCATTTAAGGCAGATGCTAGCGATACGTTTTGCATCTTGTTCAATGGTAGGCCAATAGTACCCTGTACGCAGTGCCTTAAACGCCAGGTTCCTCGCGCCGGCATAATTGCCGCAAACTCCGCTGTGCATCGATGGTAAGACTTGCTGTCCCTCTTCGAGGGAGATGCATTTTAGCAGGGGGAGGGACCTGCCTTTCCTGTATAGTTTGGCCTCTCGTACCATGTACAGCGTCGCTCTTTTGTGGAGCCTAGTGGTGATAATCTTATCCTGGGGCTCGATACCCTTAGAGAGGTAGTCGATAAATGGATCCATCCATGAAGGTGGATGCTCGCTCTCGGTCAGGAATATCTCCGAGAATGGCATATCGATGCTCGGTTTGTCTAGGATTTCTAGCTTGAGGTCTCCCATATCAGTGTTTAAGGGCGATGTTACCAACCTTGCGACAGCGTCTGCCTTGCTGTTCTGTGCCTGAGGGATCAAGGCGATCGTATGGTTGGGGAGATACCGCTGGAATAAAGTCTTGGTGAGAGATTGGTATTGGGATAGATGCGGCTCCTTGGCTTGGAAATCGCCGCCGACCTGGTTGACGACGAGTTGGGAATCACTAAAGATTGCCAGTTTCGTGACTCATAATTCCTTGTCCAGCTGGATGCTAGCGATCAATGCTTCGTACTCGGCTGCGTTGTTTGAGGCTTTGAACTTGAATTGCTGGGCATACTCATATGTATTCCCCTCTGGGTCAGTCAAGACCACCCCGGCACCACTGAGCTTACTGTTGGAGGATCCGTCCACGTAGAGAGTCCATGAGGGCGTGGCATGGGGTTCCGAGACAGTCTTGTCCGAGGGCGCGACATCTTCTAGGGGTATAAACTCGGCGATGAAGTCAGCAGCGGCTTGCCCTTTGATGGTCGTACGTGGCGTGCAATGAATGTCGAACTCGCCGAGTTCGATGGACCATTTTACCAGTCTTCCTGAAGATTCTGGCTTCTGGAGAACTTGTTTTAGGGGTTGGTTGGTTAAGACATGTATCGTGTGTGCTTGGAAATATTGCCGTAATCGCCGGGCGGCCGTGAGGAGTGCGAGGGTGAACTTCTAGATATCGGAGTACCTAGACTTGGCATCGTTGAATCCCTTGCCGGTGTAATAGACTGGTAGCTCATTGCTGTCCTCTCGCCTGACCAGGGCAGCGCTGATCTCAGTGACTGATACCGCGAGGTAGATGTACAGGACCTCTCCTGGGATAGGTTTCGAAAGAGTGGGTACTGACGCCAGATAATCGCGGAGGCCCTGAAAAGCCTTGTCGTGCTTGGGTCCCCAATTGATCGTCTCAGTATAGTGAGCTTTAAGGAGCTTGAAGAATGGGGCGCACTTGTAGGTTAAACATGATATGAATCGAGCGAGAGCGACAACCTTCCTAGTGAGAGACTGGACCTCATTCCTGGTTTTTGGTGGTGCCATATCGAGGATTGCCTGTACCTTCTAGGGGTTGGCCTCGATGCCCCTCTCGCTGACTACAAAACCCAAGAACTTGCCTCCCAGTACGCTAAACACTCACTTGTACGGGTTGAGTCGCATGACATATTGGACTAAGATGTCGAAGACGATGCCCAGGTTTTTAATGTGATCCTCAACGGTGATGCTTTTGATGAGCATGTCGTCCACATATACCTCCATGATCTTACCGATGAGATCTGCGAACATGGCGTTAACCAATCTCTGGTACGTGGTCCCGGCGTTCTTTAGACCAAACGACATTACCTTGTAACAGTACAAACCCTTATCGGTGGTGAAGGATGTGTACTCCTGATCGGAGGGCTCCATGGCGATTTGGTTGTAGCCGGAGAAGGTGTCCATAAAACTGAGAAGCTTGTGGCCTGCGGTAGAGTTAACTAGCTGATCGGTTCGTGGGAGGGGAAAACTGTCCTTTGGGCAAGCCTTGTTCAAGTTGGTGTAATCGACACACATGCGCCATTTTTCGTTGGGCTTCTTTACCATTACAACATTGGAAAGCCATGTCGAGTAGGAGACCTCTCGGACAAACTCGATGTCTTAGAGTTTCTTGACCTCTGCCTGGATCGCTTTATATTTTTCTTCCGTGAAGGCCCTTCGTTTTTGGCTAATTAAGGGAAGGTTTGGTGAGATGGTGAGTTTGTGGGTCAACAGTTCTGGCAAGAATCCCGGCATATCGGTCTATGACCATGCAAACACCTCCTGTCAGGACTTGAGGCAGGCAATGATCTCTGTTTGGAACTGTGGGTCCGTTTTGGACACGATCTTAACTTTTCTTTCTGGGTGTGCATCGGAAATTGAGACCAATATCAGGTCTTCCAAAGCATCTGATCTCGGGTGCTTGAGTTTGCGCTTATCGTCCTTCTTTTTTCTGCTTGTATCGCTATCATCTGGAGTTTCAGGATCTTCCCTTGGATCATCGGGCTTGTCAGATGGGGAGGGCAGGTTTGAAGTTAGAAGTACATCTCGCTTGCCTTGTCCCCTTCCGATAGTCAAGGAGTTGCATTGTCTCGCAAGCTTTTGATCGCCTCTGAAGGTGAGGATGCCGCCCGGGGTAGGTATCTTCATCATTAACATGTGTCCTGCTACAAAGCATTGGAGTCCCCATATGGTGTCACGCCCCAGGATGACGTTGTAGGAGGAAGGGCAGTCGATGATGATGAAGTGTGCTGTCATAGGGGCGATAGTACCGCTGCTGCCCAGGGTGATCCGCAAGATATTGGATCCCAAGGGCTGTGTAATTTCTCTTGCGAAGCTGATTGAGGGTTCATGATCTGGGGTGTGTTTCTTCCTATCTCGATTGAGGCCTTCGTAGCAGCTGCGAACATGACGTTGACCACTACGCCGCTATCGACCAAGACCCTGTGGCATCGATAGTGGTCGATGACCATGGTGATTAGGAGTGGATCGTTGTGGTGCTTTTGGATGGTGTCCTTGCTGCGATTAAAGGCTATCGAGTTCCATTGGACCTGGGGGGTGTGGCAGCCATGGCTGAGTCCCAATATCTCCTGGCCCCGAGGGCATTGGCGCTTCTGTGCATGGTGGGTCTCGGGTGCCCGTGGGGGGCCGCCGTGTATTGTTAGGATCTGGCCGTAGACTTCGATGACATTAGCACCAGTGGCGGGAGTGCGATATTATGAGAGTTGGCTGCTCTGGATGAGGTGCTCGATAGCATTTTTCAGTGCCTAGCAATATTTGTGGGGTGGCCGGATTCCTAGTGATATGTGCAGTATTTGCCGTTATCTCGCGGTTTTGCCTGGCCAGGTTTGCGCCCTGGCGGACGTGGGATGATGTCCTTATGGTTGTTCCAGATATCCTCATAAGAGGCGGTGAGTGTGGTATAAATTTTGTATCTGGGTGCTGCGAAACGTTGGTTATCCCTGTGTCGGGTGCCGCTGCATGGTGCATTGCGATATCGGCTGCTTAAGGAAATGTATTTCGGCTTCTTAGGGCACTTGCCATATTGCTTGTCTCTCCTACCATTATAGCCTTGCGTAGTAAAATAGGAATTTGGATTTAGGTTACGTTCGACAAAGCCGGTAAGGCTAAGAATGAAGCTCAGGTATCTAAGTAACCATTGACAATACTAGCGAGACTATGGTGTGACCATGATAGTCCCCCAAGTATAGGTTAGAGGAAGGACCTTTAACTTACTTAACCCGAACGTATAAGCTACAACTAGATTGTTTGGCTCATGTGCGATGGGGTGGTATGTTGTGTGAGTTTTGTCCTATGATCCTATTAATGGGATGTAAAAGAAATTTAATTGTTGCGGTCAACAATAGGCAAAAAAATTCAATATTTCCATTAATAGACCATAGCACAAAAGGTATAAGCGTGAAGCTCAATGATAGTCCCAAACGGGTACTATCTCCACTTGTGATAAGTGGTATGAATAAGTCCTCCAAGTGTAAAGAACGCTCGGGAGGTGAGATGACTCAAAAAGCAAGGGACTGGACCTTTGCTTAGCCCTTGAGGATACCGCGCTTGGGGCGAGGATTTTAACGCAAGGGACTGGATCTTGGCTTTATGTAAGGGTGCGACCCTTTAGTGATCCTGTTGGGATACCTCGCTCGGGTAGAGGATTTATGAGGGCTTGAGCCTCCTTGACCCGGTGGGGTTGAATGAGGACTTGTAGGTCTCCTTTACCTAGTGGCGTGGCCCCGGGTAAAATGAGGACTTGAGCCTCATGACCCGGTGGGATCACAATCATCACATGAGGGCACGAGCCTCCTTAACCCAATGGGGTTGAATGAGGGCCTGTAGGCCTCCTTTACCCTGTGGCGTGGCCCCGGGTAGAATGAGGAATTGTGCCTCGTAACCCCGTTGAGATCCCCGGTGGCTTTGGCCTTTGGTACCCGGTGGCTTTGGCCTCTAGTACCTGGTGGCATGGCCCCGGGTAGAATGAGGAATTGTACCACGTAACCCCGTTAGGGTAGCCGGTGGCGTGGCCCCGGGTAGAATGAGGAATTGTGCCTCGTAACCCCATTGAGATCCCCGGTGGCTTTGGCCTCCGGTACCCTGTGGCGTGGCCCCGGGTAGAATGAGGAATTGTACCTCGTCACCCCGTTGGGGTACCCGGTGGCGTGGCCCCGGGTAGAATGAGGACTTGGGCCTCTTAACCCCGTTGGGGTACCTCATATGATTGGAGGGGTTTTATACAAGGATTTGACCTTGGCTTACCCCTTGGGGGTACCTCGCGTGGAGTGAGGTTTTAAGTGCCGCATGTTACACTTATTTACTGTCATATGTATATGTGTAGCAAGTTAATTGATTTGTAATTAAATTAACGTATGACATTAATACATAGGCATAATAGATATGATATCGAAATGATCAAATATTATAGGCATGCTTAGATTATAGAAATCGTTTATTGAAGCATGTAAAGCATTTGTATTAGCTCAAATTGAAAGAGCGTAAAAAGGAGACATTGTGACTTATCTTATGCCGATTTGGAGTAGATTAAAATTGGAATCAACATATAAGTACCAAATTATATTGGAGTTGTCCAAGCATGACGCTCCATGTGAATGGATAATAACCATCAATAGTTTGCTAGGCATTGTCCGCGCAAGAGGGTACCCTGTTGTGTAAATATATATTTCCTCGAAAATAAAAGGGGATATACATGCTTAATTGTTAAGACCATATGCACGGTGGCATGAGTGCATGAGTCCAATTATAGAGATGGTAAGAAATTGTGAGTGCACAATACATATAATTGTGTATATATGCACTAGGTAAAATTGGCATTAGTGGTATGCTTAACAAGTCACAAGATTGTGTCATATATAAACATATATGCACTTCTCAAAACAAAAGAGACGTTAGCACAGTGTGACCTATAGAAAATGATGTTTTAATTAACAAAATGGACATAATTATATAATTGTCCGAGCAATCTGGTGCAAGGCATCCAATGAAAATGCTTGACATAATTTTGATATGTGTACAGTTAATACTTGTATAGTAAACCATAGTTTTGTGAAGTAGAAAATGGGTGTGCAACCCGTGTTGGCTATAACTCCTTTGATATTGGCAACGTGCTTAGACAGTAGTAACTTGAGAGTTGGTCCATGTGTATCACAGATATATGATATGTCACAAAGTGAGGGATGTCAATTTAATAACTTATACCCTGCAAGCAATCTAAGCACACGGGAGCTTTATGATACAATACCTTGTTATGCTCAAGAATTATACGGATTGCTAATCGCAATGAGCATGGGTGCACGTACACAGTAGGCACTGAAATGAAACAACTAGGTGTGTAGTAGACTAATAGAGAGTGTACACGACAATAATTTAATCAATTATGCTTTTTGTCAATGATACATTCAGACACATGCATGAATATCCAAAGGCATGGTGAGTACTCATTTGTGATAGGGCCTGGATATAGATATATGTATATATATGCTGCAGGGGCATGGTATCAACACAAGTTGTAGGGGTGGAGCACAAGTGCTTTAATCATTGATGTGTGTACAAGCTTTAGGAAATATATATTTAATTTAAGGAAAATGATATGTGGCCTCAATGAGGCTTAAGATTTATGGCCTCAATATTAGGTATCATGCCATGTCACCTACACACATTACTTATTTGTCAAATTATGCCATGTAATTCTTGAGAAAAATATTATTTTAGCCTTCCAAAATCTAATGACTCTAAATTATTTTGATTTTTTTTCTAAAAGAAAAATTATTTTGTCTTTTTTTTTTTTTCTTTTCATTACACTCATGTTTAGATTTAAATAACAATGTCAAGAAGAGAAAAAATTTCATATAATTCAATCAATAGATTTGCACATACATTTGATCAATAGATTTGCATAACACATGTATATGAGTTCAACCTTTGTTGCGTTTATGTAAATTTTGAAAATATAATGTGAAAAATACATAGGTGTATCATTATATATGTTCTTATGTTCATTCTTTTCTCTTTATGTAGCTGAACAGATCTATGGCGCTTTATGGGTATTTATGGAGTAGCTGCCCGTGGGGGACGAGATCGAACTTGGCAACTTATTGAAACCCTGATTGCGCAAACATGTCTCTTGCCATGACTGATGGTAGGAGATTTCAATGAAGTATTGGTGCGTAAGGACAAGTCAGGAGGGCCTCCTAGAGCTCTTGTAGCAATGACGAAGTTTAGAAGAACCATGACTCAAGGTGGGTTTAGTGATATGGGGTTCGTCGGCAGTCGCTTCACATGGTCGAACAGATTCACAAAAGAATGTTTGGATAGGGCCTTTCAAACTGTTGACTGGAGGAATAAATTCCCGCACAGCCGAGTGATTACTCTCAGTCCTTCTGAATCCGATCATTGTCCTCTACTCATTGAAGCTTACAAGGAACCTCAAATCCGGAAAAGAGTAAACAAGCCCTTTCGTTTTAAAGAAACCTGGTTTGGTAGAGATGACTGTATGCAGATAATAAAGAAAGAATGGGCAGTACCCACCACAGGAAATGCCCTACAGCTGATTGGGAGTAAAACAAAAGCATTAGGACTCAAGCTTAGCGAATGGCATCGTACTGATTTCAACACCCAACAAACCGAGATGAGAGTCATACAGGAGAAACTCAATGACTTGATGAGACAACCTCACTCGGTCCAGTTGTATGAAGAACAGAGACAGCTGCATACAAGGTACAGCCATTTGCTTGGCCTACAAGAAAAGTATTGGAAGCAGCGATCTAGAGCCTTGTGGTTAAAAGAAGGGGACAAGAATACTACCTATTTTCATAGGAAAGCAAGCAATCGTAAAAGCAGAAATACAATAAAGGGACTCCTGGATGAGAACAATGAATGGACTACTGAACCACAGGCCATCCAAAAGCTACTCAAGCAGTACTTTCAAAACATCTTCTCCATCGAGGGTGTTAACATGGAGTCCTTGCAAGCGGTGATTGATGCCACACCATGCAAAGTCACAAGGCAGATGAATGATGCGTTGTTGGCCCCATATACTGACAAGGAGATCAAACAAGCCTTGTTCCAAATGCATCCGTCCAAAAGCCCTGGCCCGGATGGTATGTCTCCTTTTTTCTATCAAAAATATTGGGATATTGTCAATCGAGATGTTTGTTTGGCAATGAGAAACTTACTTGCTCATGGAGAAATATGGCCGGAAGCAAACTATACTTATCTTTGCTTGATTCCTAAGATCAAAGAGCCAAAAGAAGCACTGCACTTTCGTCTTATTGCTCTATCTAATGTTATTTGCAGAATCAGCTCGAAGGTGATGGCAAACAGACTAAAAACATGGCTTCCCGATATTGTGTCCCCATTGCAAAGTGCATACGTTCCGGGCAGATTGATCTCTGACAATACTTTGGTAACAAATGAGGCCGCTCACTTCATGCACAAGTTAAGACATCAAGAGGCAGGTTTCTTCTCTTTAAAGCTTGACATCTCTAAAGCCTATGACAGACTTGACTGGTCCTTCATATATGCTATTCTGATTAAACTGGGCTTTGCACCTCATTGGGTTCAGATTATCATGAAATGTGTCACATCTGTAGCCTACTCTATCCTCATCCAAGGTGAACCTTCCTCTCTAATTACTCCCACAAGAGGCATCAGACATGGTGACCCTTTGTCACCTTATCTATTCATATTATGCAGCGAGGGTTTGTCAGCTTTAATCTCCCAAGCTATACAACACCACACCATTCAGGGCCTTACTATGTGTCCGCAGGCCCCTACTTTACACCATCTTTTCTTTGCCTATGACAGCATCCTATTTGGCTCGGCTACAAATGAAGAGTGTGTTCAATACAAATTGATTCTGGATACCTATGAACAAGCATCGGGTCAGAAGGTAAATTTTCAAAAGAGTAGTGTTGTGTTTAGTAACAATGTCAAGGAAGATCGACAACAAGAGTTGGCTTCCATTCTTGGGGTCCAATGTGTCAAAGAACATGACAAATACCTGGGACTACCAATGAGAGTTGGAAGATCCAAATCTGCAATCTTCGCTTACATCAAAGAAAGGTTGACAAAGAAGTTGGTTAACTGGAAAGCAAAGATTCTCAGTGCAGCTGGTAAAGAAGTGCTCATCAAAGCAGTGGCCCAAACTATGCCTATGTATGCAATGAATTATTACTTATTGCCAAAAACTCTTTGTGATGATATCCATCAATTATGTGCATCATTCTTCTGGGGGGACACAGATGCTAAGAGAAAGATACATTGGAGAAGTTGGGAAAAGATGTGCCTCACAAAACATGAAGGTGGCATGGGGTTCAAGGACATTTATGCTTATAATCTGGCCATGCTTGGAAAACAGGGATGGAAACTACTGTCCAATCCAAACTCTCTGATAGCCAGACTTTACAAGGCTAAGTACTATCCGAATTGCTCTTTTTGGGAAGCGGAGTTAGGTGACTCTCCATCATTCTCTTGGAGAAGCATCTTATGTGGCAGGCCAGTTCTCAAGGCTGGTGTTCAGTGGAGTATTGGAAATGGGACTCAGGTTAATATTTGGAGAGACAACTGGATCCCAAACTGCTAACAATTTTTACTCCAGAAACCTCCCAACTGTGTATTTGAATGGGTCTCGGATTTGATAGACTCCAACACAAGACAGTGGATCCCAGCGGCAATCCATGCAATCTTCCCACCGGATATTGCTCATAAGGTACTTTGCATACCGCTCAGTAGACGAATGATATTTGATAAACCTTGTTGGTGTCCAGAAAAAAAAGGCTTTTATTCTATGAAAACTGCTTACTGGATTGCTAGAAGACAGGTGTTAAACTAGGTACTGGCCTCTACATCTCAAGGAGACCCATTTAAAGAATTATGGGAAAAATTTTGGAAAGCAAAGGTCCCAGGAAAGGTTCAAATTTGTATATGGCGTGCGTGCTCCAATCTACTGCCTACAAGGGCTAAGCTCACTACTAAAGGCTATGTGGGGGATCTCCATTGTCTTCTATGTCACCACAATTATGAAGACATTTCCCATGTCTTATGCAAATGTCCTATTGCAGCTGAAACCCTAACTGCACCTCCTTTCAATTTGGGTAGCAGCTTATTGCCTAGTATTGAGTTCAAGGAATGGCTTCTGGACCATGCTATACACTTGAAGGAGTTGTTTGCTAAACTCCTGATGGTGCTATGGGCATTGTGGAAAAACAGGAATGATTGGTTATGGAATAATACAAGGCAACCTGCAACTACTTTGGCCCTTAGCTCGTTAGCATGGCTTGATGAATTTGGCAAGGCACAACAAGTAGATAAACCTGCACACCCGAAGCAGAAGCAATCTTGGCAACTGGCAGCTGAAGGAAAATGGAAGCTTAATGTTGATGGTAGTTTCCTTCCTAATCTTACTCATGAAGGTGTTGGGGGTGTCCTACGTGATGACACAGGCCAATTTCGGGCTGCCTTTTGCAACTCCTATACCAGCTGTAACTCCTGCAAGACAGGTAGAGCTATATGCTATAAAAGAGGGCTTGAAAATAGTGTCAACTCTGCAAGCTAGCAATATCATCGTTGAAACTGACTGCTTGGAAGCAGTCTCTAGCATTAAAGATGCTCAGTTTACGTGTGTCAATGATGAGGGAATTATTGATGATATTCGTCAAGTGCTTCATCAAAGACAGGATATTGAGATCCAATATACTCCACGGCTTTGTAATAGAGTAGCTCACTGTTTAGCTAATGCTGCATATGATGCATGTAATACTTCCATGTGGCTCGAGGAACCTCCGAACTTCATTATGGAAGTTCTCAAAACTGATTGTACTCATTTGAGGTAACTGCACCTCTTTGAATGAAATATCCTGGGTTCAAAAAAAATCTAAAAGGAAATATAAAAGGGTAAAGTTGGTATTGCAATAGTATGATGTGGCAAGATATATTATGTGAAATTGAAAATAAAATTAGTATTTGCTTACATGGCATGACACCTAGGATTTGAGGCCATAAATTTTAGGCCTCATTGAGGCCCTATATCATTGCCCTTAATTTAAGTTCTTGAGTGTAGCTAAATTTTGCACGTGGCCATGCCTCACACAAATGTCACAAATAAAAGGAGCCACCGAGACGGGAAAAGCATGCTTTGACATTTTAATTGAACTAACTAATTAAGCGTGTGAACGAGTACTTATCTTTGCAGCTGTGCTAAGGGGGTGTAGTTTGCAGACTAGATCGATTTGCAGGTTCCTGGAGAGGCAGAGACCAGAGCAATTGGGCAGGCAACTGAGGGGAACGTATCCGCTGATTTCATGGAGTTGCAGGTGCCCAGAGAGACCAGAGACCAGCTGGGAAATCGATCACTTGCTGTTGTGGGGTGTCTATAGAAGATCGAGTGTCCGGGCAACCTTTTTTTTTTTTTTTTTACTGCTGTCCCCATGATAGTCAGACTAAATTGATGATTCCCGACCGGGTTAGCACAGACCAGGCGAAGTAGGTGTCCTGCTGAGTAGGTGTCCGGTATCTAGGTGCCCAGAAGCATAGCAATCGATACACTGAATCGCAAGTCTCCGGTATCGACTTGGGCGGGTTGGACCTGAAAGGACCGAATCGTGGAGACCCGACTGAGCAGGGGTCTCGGTGGTGAAAATCATGGGTCCTAATTGGCGGGTACCGAGCGAGTCGTCGAGACTGGAACCCCGAGCGGGTTGGTTGGTGAACTTTGCTCTTTTGGATCCGGGTTGTCACCGGGATGAGAAGAATCACCACCGGGTGGATCTGGATCCGAGTTGATGCTGAATGGGTGATGAGCTGGGGGGAAGGCAGCAGGTAGACCTGTAAATGGACTGGATTTGGATCGGATCGACCTAAATTCAAACCCGTTTACTTAAAAAAAATTCAATCAAAACCCGCTCCGTTAACCCGGCGGATCATTGATAGCTCGATCTAAATCCGTATCTGCCGGATTAACAGATACCCGATCCGCTAATCCGACCAGTTTATAATTTCAAATATTTCAAAATTTTAAATAGTAATATTAAATTTATATCATAATACCTCATAAGATATTAATAAAATATTTAAACAACATGAAAAGTATCATCACATTATCAAAATTGTTAATGCTTCTTGAAATCTTGGGTGATAGACTGTCCCTTAGATTTCTGTAAAAAATTTGTATTAGAAATTCTTCATATTTTATATTTTTTAAAAATAATAATATATTCATAAAAATAATATTTTATTATTACGAAAACGGGCCGGATCATTAACGGATCGGATCGACCTAAATCCGTATTTGATCCGTTAAATAAACAGGTTAACAAATTCGGATCATTAACGGATCAACGGATCAAAATTTTCGATCCAAACCCGTCCAATAGTCATGGATTTGGAGCGAGTCCGGATCAAAATCTGGTCCATTTACAGGTCTAGCAGCGGGTGTCGGATTAAACTATATCTGGTATGTGTTGAGACTTAGCCACCGAGTAGGTTCGGGCTCGAACGGGTCCTTGATTGACTTCCGGCATGTTGGGTTGCGCTGCCGATAGTGACGCCGGTGAGGGTCACCGGGAGGTGAAGGCACTACTTGAGATTACAGTTAGGTGAGAATGATCTGGGTTGGATCACCGAGAACTGATGGAGTTTCCGGCTAGAGTCACCATGAGAGAGATGTTCCCGGGGAGACATGGGGGTGAGCAATATGGGCGACAGCTATTCGTCTGAGGCCCAAAGAAGAATTGATCATGCTGACTCATGAGTCCCGCTGGCTCATGGAACCCGGAGCAGAAGACGTTGCCGGAGAGACATGGATGCCTGGAGAGTTCGGGTGTGTAGCGGGTCTATATACAACTAGACCTTGATTTCTAGATGGGTAGTGGTATTGCATGGCAGCGGGATGAAGAGAGGTACCGGGAGGTGTGCGTACCCGCTGACTCGTAGTACCTCCTAGCTCGTAGTACCCGATGGATCATGTACCCGATGGCTCCTCGGAGGCTTGGGCGAGGAAGGTGAGGGGTGTCCCGCGTGTACCGAGATGGCTCATGGTACCTGGATGGCTCATGGTACCTGGATGACTCATGTACCCGGATGGCTCCTCGGAGGCTTGGGTAAGGAAGGTGAGGGGTGTCCCGCGTGTACCGAGATGGCTCATGGTACCGGGATGACTCATGTACCCGGATGGCTCATAGTACCAGGATGGCTCATGTACCCGGATGGCTCCTCAGAGGCTTGGGTGAGGAAGGTGAGGGGTGTCGCGCATGTACTCGCTGACTCGTGGTACCCGTACATGACCCTTGCTCAAGCTGCGGGGTGTCTTGCACATACATGATTGGTGGTTCCCGTCCATGACCCTTGCTTAAGGTCGGAGGCTCGTACCCTAACTCCTAGGGACCCTCCTTCTAGCGCCAATGTTTCTGTTATAGAATACGGAACGGGAACTAAGCATGGATCATGATGGGGAGAGAGAGAGGGACACAAGCATGTATAGTGGTTCACCTTGCTCTTGAGGCAAGGCTACGTCCACTTAGATATTTTACTATGAGTGAGGTCAAGTGACCTTTGTAGTGATACAAGTTGGGGATCATGGATCCCATCCGTTTCCAAGAATGGGAGGACTTCCCTTTATAGCTAAAGGAAGTCCTATTCTATTCTATGTTTCCGATGTGGGATATAATACACGTATTTACTTCTCTTGAAGCCTCTTGAAGATCATGTGAGGGTGGCCTTCCTACGAGGTACCGTCCGACTTCCACCATAACGAGGTAGTTCGGGTGTCAGACTACCGGATGCATGTTGTAGGCGGGACTAACCATGTCGCGGGGCCCACCTATGAGGTCGTTGCTTATGCTTGGCGGTATGTAATATAAGTGATATCAACAGCGATAGTGAACAGTTACCTCTTTAGGTTGTTGGAGATGACCTTAATGTAGCAGGTTTGTGGGAGCTTGGTTCCGTTTATTTCGGTGTGGGACGCTTGGGATCCCGATATCGCCCGGAGGAGCATCGGAACCCCAAGCTGGGAGATTACCTCGCTGGTGTATAGGCGATATGAGTCTTGTGCTTCCGATACTTGTGCTTAGGAGGTATGTGCATACCAACAATAATAATTTAAGATGAAACAATAAATGCTAAATTGACGACAATTCTTAAAATTTTTGAAATCAACATCTAATTCTTTATTTTTGATTGCTGGAAACTCAATGAGAGGTTAGGCTATCACACCTCTTATACTTTTTTTTTACATATCATATATTATATCTTGAATTATATGAATAGCGTAGAACCACATAAGAGTTATTGAGATAATATAGGAATGTAGTAAGATACCAAATATTTAAAATAGTAAATGTCATTAATTAGAACAATAAAATAAACAATAAGAACCAAATGCTTAATAATATTAAGTACAATGATTTATGGAAAGCACGTTAGCAATCAGTCACTCGACGATAGAGATTGCAAAACAGCTTCCCAACTAGACTTCATACTAAAAGTCCCTACTGACACAATGATGGAGCCACTCCGGCCTTGACTCCAAACAAAGAAAAGGTTGACTAAGTTGTAAGACTTCCTTTGCTAAACGGTGAGCTATACCATTACCTTCCCGTTTAACAAAGTGCCCACTACAGGAAATAAAAGACTGAACTAAAGACTTGACTTCATCAATAATATGTCCCTTAGAACTTAAATCATCAAAACTATCATTAAAACTATTAATCACTGAGAGTGCATCACCTTCCACTTCAATGTTGAGAAATCCCACATGCAGGGCAAACCGAAGACCATGCAACAAGGCCAAGGCTTCCACTGAACGAGAAGGGAGGTTTCCAACTTGAGGGACTGCCTTTCCTCCCATCATATCTCCTTGGCTATCTCAGAAATTAATTCCCAGCCCACACAAACCATTCTTTACATCACAAGCTCCGTTGAAGTTCATCTTTAGGCTTCCTTCATGAGGGGTTTCCAACTAACTCGAATTGGAGGAGCAATCTTTTTTATGTCCTTAACCTTGAAGCAGTTCCTTTCATATTCAATTTGCCAGTCAACTGCTACCTGGAATAACTCACCAGGTTCCATAATTTTCTCCCCATGTCTGTGAAGGTTTCTGTTTCACCAAATCCACCAAGCAACATAACAAAAAGTAGCTAATTCATGTTCAGTTGCAGATAAGTGTACATGGTACAATAAGTCGAAGAAATAATGCTCCTGCCATGTCTTATGTATCGATTCATTTTCAATGAAGTTTTTCTTTGATAAAAAAAAATTAAGTAATTGCTTGCCAAATTTTGGTTCATCAAATACTCAAATAGAAGCATAAGAGTATTTTGGAGTGAAGAAAAAAGTAGTAGGAGAAAAAAATAAAGAAAGAAACTTGTCGTTTCATTGGGTGTAAGAAATGAATGGAATTTTGAACTATTTATAGAATTGAAAATGTAAAAAATTGTTGTAAAAATTTTGAACTGTTGGTAAATAGAAATTTAGATAAAAATTGATAGTTTTAAGTTAGTTATTGATTGGACATTTACCTCAATTTTCAGATTCGTAGGAAAAATAATATATATTAAAATATAATAAATGAAGGTGTAGCAGAGTTGGTCAAAGTTTTAAGGAGTTTTAAGGTGACGAAAGTTCGAATCTTGATGACCTCAAGTTGTCTTTTTGATTGAAATTTTAGTTGAACTAATATTGAATCACGTGGTGAGGACGTGGAATGTACTTTTTAGCTCACTGGATCTGGCACTGACTAGAACAATATTTCCGTCAACAGAAGGGTAGTTTCCTCGGCCGTCTTCACTCGCCGCCTTCTCCTTGGGCATCCCCTCCCAATTATAACCCCCGTACACCAGTTCTTGCCACCTTTGTCTCCCTAGGTGGTCTATTTTTTCTTTCTTTTATTGTAATTGGTCTCCTTTCCATGGCCGAGAAGAAGGGCATGCTTCCATTTCAATTTTCAAGGCTGCTGCGACTCTACAATATTCCTTCCGGAGGACGGCCTGAGATGGGTCCACCTGACTTGTAGCCACCTGAACCCAGTAACACAAGTGGGACCGACAAGATGAGTTCGGATCCAAACTTGCGCAAGGCTCCCCGTGAAACAAGTGTGATGGAACTCATGGATGCTCCTCCAGACGACAGTGTGACTGATACTGCAGATACATCTCAAGATGTGGAGGAAGGATGTAATCCATTTAAAGAAGAATCAAATGAGCGCAGCGACAAGCCTCACAGTAACCCAAGTGAGACTAACAATACAGATGCTACTCAAGATGATGCAGCTAAAGAGGATTCAAATGATTCCAAAAGAAAATTGCGGCCCCTTAAAAAGATGGGTACGAGAAGGCCAGATACGCGATGGAAGTACGATGTGTTTCTAAGTTTCAGAGGGCCAGATACGCGCAAGGGGATTACCTCCGAGCTGTATGATAGACTAGAACGGAGAGGAATTAAAACCTTTATGGATGACAAGATTTGCCATTATCATTCTTTCACCCAACTATGCTTCTTCGCCATGGTGCTTGGATGAACTCGTCACGATTATTCAATGCATGAAAGAGAAGGGGCTACGAGTCATGCCCGTGTTCTACAAAGTGGAGCCTTCTGATGTGCGGCACCAAAGGGGAAGTTTTGAGCTCAAAAGTAAACCCCAAGTAGATGTGGAAGTAAGGGAACACGAAGAAGTTTATGGCAAGAATGAGGACAAATTCAAGGCGTGGAGAGCTGCGTTGACAGAGGTAGCCAATCTTTCTGGGTGGGATTCAAAGAATTTTGGGTAATCTCTTCCTTCATACCTTTATATTTTTTGTTTTCTTCCTTTAATTGGAATTCCCTCCTTATCTCCTTTTGACAAGGTATTTTATTTAAAATGAACTTTTCGTAATTTCTGAATCCAAGTTTTGGCATGTTGATTTTTTTCTGAGGCCCTGAGGGATCAGTATGGAAGAATAGAAATGGAGAGTAGTAACCATCCGAGCAAAATTAGCATTTTGCATTTGCTTAATGGTGTTTAAGGACAAGCAAAATTGACAGAGAGAGAGAGAGAGATTATAGAGATTCAAGTGTATCTTTCATTTCATTCAAAGGAGGTATTTATAGGGATACATTTTGAAGTAATTAATGATACAACTTGATGGCATCTTCAATTGTAGCCTCATCTTGTGGCTTCTTCATTTGCAGCTTCACATTGTGGTTGTGATGATGATGATTGCCACACTTGTTCCCCATTGGCATAAAGCTTGACTCACAAGTCACTATACCTAAAATACCTATCTTATACATGACATAGACATTTTATACTATGAACAATACAACATGTTTCATATATACTACAACACTCCCCCTTGGATATTTCATGTTGATAGTATTTGTCTAAGCCGTGCGCTTCGAAATTGCCTCGTTAAAAACCTTGCCAAGTAATAAAACCCTGTGGGAAAAAACAACCTTGGTCGAAGGAGAAAAAGAGTGCAACGCGCATTGAACGTGGAGTATGATTCTAGATACTCCCCCTGATTTAGACTCCCCCTGAAGATCATGAGAGTTCGGATAATCTTCTTAATCCGATACTTTTCACATGTTTCTCGAAAGGGGTTTTTGGTAACGACTTAGTAAATAAGTCCGCTACATTATCCTCTGATCGGATTTGATTTACTTCAATGTTTAGAAGTGTTTGCTGTTGCTGATTGTAGAAGAATTTCGGTGATATATGTTTAGTATTGTCACCCTTGATAAAACCTAATTTCATTTGCTCAATACAAGCTGCATTATCTTCGTAAATGCATGTAGGTTCTTCTGTGGTAGACTTCAAACCACAGGTTCCTCGAATGTGTCTATTTACAGACCTTAGCCATATGCATTCACGCACAGCTTCATGTAGAGCAATAATCTCTGCATGATTTGAGGAAGTAGC
>BDJD01003531.1:280810-301080 GCA_002564525.1 Rosa multiflora
AAAGTTCGGAATATTAACACATGTCAATGACATTGATAATGCGATACTTTATTAATAGGGAAAATAGTCAATGATTACATCAAAGTTTCCAAAGTTTATTCCAATATAAAATCAACCTTTATACAAATTGTAATTGCTCAATCTGTTTGGTAATTCCAATAAAATATGACCAGGTAAGTAGAGAGATGTTGGTGGAGCGAGGCTCGCTTAAGTACCATGATCTCAATTACTTGCCTAGACATCATACTTCATTGAGTACGCCACATAAGAAAGAGTCAATACAATTGTTATTTGACTAAGGCACATTTGCCGTTTTATTGGAAAATAGAAAAGACTATTTTAATCAAAGTCTGCGGCATCCTCGTGCTCTTCATTTCCAGCTTTGAAGTCTTTTATGGTGAGAATTACATCTTCACCATCATCTTCTTCAGCAAGGTGTGCTTCTTGCTCCCTCATTTCCCTGTACTCCTTGTAGCGTGCAGCTAGTTGTGTACTTGCTTGGCATTGCTTAAACCAATGCTCGATTGATCCACACCTATGACACACGTCATTGTGGTTGACTTTCTTTATTTGAGGTGCACGTTGTGGATATTCCCTAGGCGGGTTGTTGCTGCTACTACCACGGCGTATTATGCGACCTCCACGGCCCATAGTGTTACGGCCCATGGTGTTGTTATATTCTCCTCTCCCACGTGTGGATTTGCCACCACGTGTGCCCGCTCCAAAGTTGCGGTTTCCTTCCTTATTGGGGCGGTTGTATGGACCCATGCGTCCGTCATGTCTCTTGTTAGGGTATACATGCCCCTTATTAGTAGGGTACCGCTTCTTGCGCCCTTTCTTGGGTGCATTATAATTCGCCTCACGAATTCTTTTGGTTCCTACGGGCCTTGAATTATAATTCTTTACAAGGATATTGTTGTGCTTCTCATCTACCGACAAAATATTGATAAGTTCATTGAACTTCGTAAGTCGTCCAGCATTATATTCAGTGCGATATTGCTTTGATAGTATAATTGCTGCGACGGGGAAGGTGGAGAGAGTCTTCTCAATTAGCTCTTCTTCTGTGAGAGGTTTTTCACAGAACTTCAGCATGGCTCTTAGCCGAAGAGCTTCTTAATTGTATTCAGCAACAGACTTGAAGTCGGAGAAGCGTAAATTGTTCCATTGAATCTTCAAGTCAGGGAGGAGGGAATCTTGGATATTATCAAAGTGCTCTTCTAGCGCTACCCATAGGTCCCTTGCATCTTTGATGGACATATACTCTAATCTGAGTGCTTTGTCCATATGGCGTCGCATCAAGATAATTGCTTGTGCATGCTTTATGGGTGTTCGTTGGAACACAAGGCCCGCGTTTGGTGCCTGGATTATGGGCAATATCCCTTTTGATGTGAGATGGTTCTCAACGTCGGTTCTCCAACTATGGTAATCCGAACCAGTTGAGTCAAGGATTTGAAAATCGAGTCTAGGTTCATTCGACATCCTTGAAATATAAGAAGAAAAAGATGTATTAGTTTCGGAGTTTAAAACTTCCACGAAAAACTAAAATAATAAGATTTCCGAGATATGCTACTAAGAAATCAATTTCCAAAAATATTTAGATTAGACCGAAACAATGATATTTAGTAGGGTCATAAATCGATGCTTGCGGACGCTCTTAGTCCGAATATTATGAACACTCTTAGTTCATTGACTACGAACGCTCTTAGTTCGTTTAGCGTGAATTTCTATAATTCCGCTTTTTAATTGTAAGTTCCCAAAAACAAAAATAGGAGAAAAATAAATAAAAACTCAAAAGCGGGAACTTTTAGTAAAGAATACCTTGAAATAGTGTTGTCGGAAATGACCGAAAAAGTTGCCCAAAAGTCGCCGGAAAAGTGTCCGGAAATCGTCGGAAAAGTCGCCGGAAAAGCGTCCGAAAATCGCCGGAAAAGTTGCCGGAAAAGTGTCCGAAAGTCTCCGGAAAAGTCGCCGGAAAAGTGTCCGAAAAGTCGCCGGAAAAGTGTCCGAAAAGTCGCCGGAAAAGTTGTCGGAAAGTCGTGTCGACAGATGCTCGACAGCAACTCGGCAGCTGCTAGGCAGCAGCTCGGCAGGTGCTGTGCATGGGTGTCGGCAGCTGCTCGGCAGCTTCTCGGCAGGTGCTAGGCAGGGGCTCGGCAGGTCTCGACAGGTGCTCGGCAGGCTCTCGGCAGCTGCTCGGCAGGTGTGCTCGGCAGGTCTCGGAAGGTGCGCTCGGCAGGTCTCGGCAGGTGTTCTCGGCAGGTCTCGGCAGGTCTCGGCAGGTGCTCGGCAGCAGCTCGGCAGATCCTCGGCAGGTGCTCGGCAGGCCTTCTGCGCAGCTGCTCGACAGGACTCGGCAGCAGCTCGGCAGGACTCGACAGCGGTCCGGCAGCGGTTCAGATCTTCCGGCAGCCGGTTCGAGCGGTTTCCGGCCGGTTCTGGGGGTTCTGAAACCGGTTATGGGCTTCTTGAATCAAGGGCTTTGATATGAGCTAGGGTTTGGAGGTTTTTTGTAAGTTTGAGAAAATGGCTTCGATTGGATTATGAACTACCTCTTCTCTTCTCAACTTCGATCCTAATTCTAGAGCAATTTCAAGCAATTTCGTGCTGATAACATGTTTAAGGACAAGCAAAATTGACAAAGAGAGAGAGAGATTATAGAGATTCAAGTGTATCTTTCATTTCATTCAAATGAGGTATTTATAGCGATACATTTTGAAGTAATTAATGATACAACTTGATGGCATCTTCAATTGTAGCCTCATCTTGTGGCTTCTTCATTTGCAGCTTCACATTGTGGTTGTGATGATGATGATTGCCACACTTGCTCCCCATTGGCATAAAGCTTGCCTCACAAGTCACTATACCTAAAATACCTATCTTATACATGACATAGACATTTTATACTATGAACAATACAACATGTTTCATATATACTACAACAAATGGGTAATAATTTTGGCACTCCACTTTGCTATTTATTTTACCCCTTGTAATTTTGGCACTACCTTTACATTGCAAAATTTTTTTGGCTGACATGTTGTGTGCTAAGTTGCGAACTCATCTCTAAACTTTTCTTCTTCTCAGAACTGAGAGAGAACTTGTTGACGTAATTGTTGAGTCAATTGGGAATAAGGTGGTGTATAAATCTTCAAGTGTTGACAAGGGCTTTGTAGGAATGGATGTCCGTGTTAATGTTTTATTACGTAATTACATACATCAAGAGTTGGATAAGGTACGAATTATAGGGATACATGGGATGCGAGGAGTTGGTAAGACAGCGGTTGCTCGAGCTTTTTATGATGACTTTGGTCAGGATTTCGAGCAGAGATGCTTTCTTTTCAATGTTAGAGAAAAGTTTAAAAGGGATGGCCTAGTTTCTTTACAAAAGAACCTGCTTTCCAGCATGTTCATGGACAAAACTGATTTCATAGAGGATGAACATAATGGAGCTGCTGTGATTCGAAGGAGTTTACATAACAGAAAGGTGCTTGTTGTTATTGATGATGTGGATCGGTTGTACCAATTAGAAAAATTGGCTGGAAAACCCAACTGGTTCGGTCCAGGGAGCAGAATTATCATAACCACCACAGATTTTCACTTGTTAGAGGTACATGGTGTTGATGCTACATACAATGCTACCGGGTTAAGTTCTGATGAAGCTCTTGAACTCTTGAGTTTAAAGGCTTTCAAGAAAATGCCCCCACCAGAAAATTATTTGGACCTGTGCTACCATATTTTAGAGTATGCTCAGGGGCTGCCGTTAGCTCTTGTGGTTATAGGTTCTTTTTTATGTGGTAGAAGCTCCAATATTCGGGCAAGTGCAATTGATAGGCTAAAAAATACACCAAATAGAGGAATCATGGATGTGCTTCAGATTAGTTTTGATGGACTAGAGGAAAAAGACAAAGAAATATTCCTACATATTGCTTGTTTTTACAAGGGGAAAGATAGGAATCGTGTGACACAAATACTAGACTATTGTGAGCTGAACCCTGTCATTGGATTAAGAGTTCTTGCTGATAAATCTCTCATTACTATTTCCAGCAACGAACTGTCCATGCATGATTTGCTACAAGAAATGGGCTGGGAAATAGTTCGTCAAGAGTCTCCTAAAGAGCCAGGCAAACGTAGGAGACTATGGTCTCATGAAGACATCCACAAAATGTTGAAGAAAAATAAGGTAATAGCTTGATCATGTAGAGAAAAGGAGATTAATATCAGCATGCGTGGTTTGTTCAATAATCTGTTTTGGGTCCAGCAGTATTTTTGCATTGTAGACCTCACATTTTATTCTTGTTTTTATTTTGTTTATTTAGGGAACATAAGCAATCCAAGGGATGGTAATGGAGTTACCTAAATCAGAAGTGGCTCATTGGAATCCAGAAGCCTTCTCAAATTTGTCTCAACTTAATCTTCTCCATATTCGTAATGTGAACCTTCCCGAAGGCCTCACTTGTCTTTCTGATTCCTTGAGACTCCTGGAATGGCCTGGGTGTCCGTTAATATCTCTCCCACAAAAGTTCGAACCAGACAAACTTATTGAACTTAACTTGTGTCACAGCAATATTAAACATCTTTGGAAGGGAACAAAGGTATGGCTGTTAGTCAATAGTCTACTTTTGTTTATTTGTATAAAGAAAATTGTCTGTTTTGGTGGCTCACTCTTTTGATTTTATAAATGTATGAGCAGAATTTTAAAAAGTTGAAGATCATCAAACTCTGCCATTCTCAAAACATTGTGGAGACTCCAGACCTCGCAGGCGTTCTGAATCTTGAGAGTTTAGACCTTGAAGGATGTAAGAGTTTGGTAAGAATCCATCAATCCCTTGGATTTCTCAAAAAGCTTATTGTCCTGAACCTTAAAGACTGCAAAGTCTTGAGAATCTGCCAGGTAGAATTGAAATGGAATCTGTTGAAACATTAATTCTTTCTAACTGCTCAAAAATTAAAAAGATTCCCGACTTTGATGGAAATATGGAGCGTCTGTCTGTGCTTCATCTCGACGGGATTGCCATTGAGGAACTGCCTGTTTCAATTGAACGCCTGAGTGGCCTTGTGTCATTGAACCTAAGTAACTGCACAAATCTTGTTTGTCTTCCAAGCACCATCAATAATTTGAAGTTTGTTGAAAATCTTAATCTTTCTGGATGCATGAAACTTGGCGAACATCAGGAAAGCGTGGGGGAGATGGACTATTATGAGGAAAATGATGTGAATAGTGGGTCTGCAATAGAAATGCCATCTACCCATGAGCTCATAAAGTATGTGAGAGGTTCAATCTTTCATGGATGCGAAGTAGTTTGGGGATCTTTAAAAAAGTTCTTGTCTTCTGGATTGGTGCACAAAGTGAATACAGAGCCAATGAGTTTCCACTTGCCTATATCGGGTCTCTGTAATTTAACATATCTGAACCTGAGTAATTGCAATCTTGGTGAAGGAGCATTTACCAACGAGTTTGGTTACTTTCCCTCTTTGGTGAACTTGAATCTAAGTGGGAACAATTTTGTTCGTCTTCCTTCAGGCATTGGATTGCTTTCTAAGCTTGAGAACTTTAACTTGGAGAATTGCAAGAGACTTGAAGAGTTGTCAGACCTTCCATCAAATAGTATCCTAGATTTAAGGGCAGATGGTTGTACTTCGCTGAAATACTTGTTTGATGCATCAAACTTGAACAGATTAAACAAATCATATTTTAATTTCATCAATTGCGTCAATATAAATGGCAATCAAGGATGCAATAACATAGCATTTGAAATGCTGAAGACATTCATGTATCAGGTACTCCCTCTCCAAGCGTGTGCTTTTCTGCTCATATACTTATAGACATTAATCAACTAACAACCTATCTCTTCTAGCACAGGGAATCTCTGATAAGAGGGAGACTTTTCAAATTGTAATTCCTGGAAGTAATATTCCTGAGTGGTTCAGCCATCGAAGTGTTGGGCGTTTATTAAGTGTGGAGCTGCCTCCAGATTGGGATAGCAGTAGGTTTATGGGATTTGCTTTGTGTGTTGTTTTTGTACTCCATGAGCACCATCAGGTTGATCAGCTTGATATTTGTCAATTCAAGACTTTTAACGCTACTCATCATCTTGTATGTTGCCTGAACCTCAATGGAAGAGAATTAGAAGTCTACGGCAGACAGCCTGCATATCGCTTTAGTGAAGAATGTTGCCAGGTTGAGTCAGATCACCTGTGGCTATTCTATGTATCTCGTGATAAATACTTTGGTACAGAGTGGTGGCATAACAGTTGCAGTGAGCTTGATTTCTTATTTGAAACCAGAGGGCCAGGTCTGAAGGTGAAGGAGTGTGGAGTCCGTCTGATATATGAGCAAGATGTGCAAGAGTTGAACCAAACGACCACTCAATCAAGGAGTAGGATGTCTCCGTATGAGGATATATTGGTTGATTTTGACATTCCAGTTGAAGGGGAAACCAGTGGCACTGGTAGCAGAACTTGCACACTTGAAGAATTGTAGGACTCGCAGAAATAGAGGGGATCCACCGCTGGTCACTCTGAAGGACCACAATTAAAGGACTTTCTGATCCCTTGGTTGGAAATGAGTTGCGGATCATGAATTGCCAATGCATCCTCTTCTCTCATTTGAATTTCTGCTGTAATTACATTCTGAAGCTCTCTTGCCTTCGTCCTTTTACTGTTAGGTGAGTTTCGGTCACTCTAGTTTTGTTACTTTTCCTATTTATTAGAGGACTCCCCAACTTATTTCCAAATGACACTATAATCCTACTTGCATGCATTCAAGTAGTTTTACAATAAACGAAATTGCCTCTTTGTAGTTAGTTTGACAGGAAAAGCATATAAAGCTTCTCATAGTTATTATAGCCTATTAGCTATCAGTACGCTTGTATGCTTGCACCATTAAGACTATACTTTCATTCCATGTATTCATGTAGAATGGTGTGCTGTTACAGAGAACTATTAAGTAACCTTGCATTGCATTTTCAGTGGATTGTATGAAATTATGTGGCTCCCCTTGAAAATGATCATCATGCGTGTTTATATAGTAAACCAACAAAATGAACGGATGTTAAATTTTCTTTGGAAGTCCATCCTTGTACCATTGGACACATTTTTTGCAATTTACATGTGGTACAGAGTTGTGCCATCTTGATTAGCCATCAATTATAGAGTCCATAAGAATGCATTGATTGCACCAACTACCTAGTGTGATGGCACTGGATTTTCCTGAATAAAATGTCTATCTCTGGTCCATCTAAACTAACAGGTTCATGGAGAATAGAAAGAATTGATGCTCAATGTCATGTATTGTTCTGTACTGGCTTTCTTAATTTACTCATTGTTGCTCCGAGTACAAAGTTGATGTTCAATGTATATGATGAAGATATTGCTATGAGAAATTCTAAAGGACACCCCCCCTGTTCATATATATTTCCTCACAATTTTTTTCGACTTTTTCGTAATTCTAGATTATGTTTTAGTGATCCTTTCTGGCAATAAGGACATTCACATGCCAGGTTGGTATAAATATTTTCTTCATGTTCTCTGCAGGGTCAAGGTATTCCATTTGATATAGATAGTGAGCGTCAAGGCAGTACATATGTATAAAGGTTACTTGAACTTTCCTCATAATCCAGTAGGTGCAAATTCATATAAACTTGATCAGCTTACTTTCCACTTTCACTTATGAAACTTGAATTCATCAAGAAGAAGGGGGAAAATGGTTGGATGTTGGTTTTAAAGTCGGGTTTAAAATGGAATTAACTGCTAGAAGTTTAAAGAAGTTACCTGAGACATGGCCCTGTCTGTGCATGTGTATGACTTTTTTTGGCTGGACATAATGTGTGTATTGCTTTCCATCTTCCTTACCGGTTTGCGTGAAGTTCTGTTTTGATGTAATGTAGTATTTTGTCGAGATGTATGAACTTTTCGTTTTGGGATTTTGTTTTGTACTTTTTTCAATTATGTTCTGCATAATTATCGAATTATTCGAAAGAGATTGTAAAAGAAAAATTAAATAAATCTGATGTTGAATAGAGGTTGGGCGTAGTGGCCAAATGAGATGCCAGCACATTCGGTTCAAGTTGCCTCGGGTGCATGGCAGAATTCGCCGGAAGAAAGGTGTGTAGCAATTAGATACAGTGAAGCAGAAACAAAATAAAACTTCGATTCAATCACACTTTGTCTGCTCCATACGTGCATCCAAAAACAGCATATTGATCGAGACGACGATCCAAGACATTGGTATCCCACGCAGGCTATGGGTAAGGCCTAATGGCACTGCTCCCTCTTGAGCTCTGTAGGCCTTTTCTTTTGGAAATGATTCATGACGCTGCTTGCCTATGCAACAGTCTTGACATACTTTTGTTGGAGGGAGGACAGATTTGAGGAAAACTGGTAACTATCTTCTTCTGATATAGTGTATTCAATCCATTAAAATTCAAATGACCATAGCGAAATTGCCAAAGCCATGTTGAATCTTTCATCTCGCTCATGTGGCAGGAACGAACACTCTTGATTAGCTGCGGAAACGGCTTATTTGGTGTCATCTTAACATGAGCAATTAGGCTCCTTTGTGGATCATAAATTTTATAAGCAATTTTTCTGATTGTGGACACATATCCCTGCTCTTGAAGTTGACCAATATTCAACAAATTACACTTCAAATTAGAAACATAAAGCACATTAAGATGATTTTAATATATATGATCATTTTTAGTTCTAATATGAATAGCACCATTCCCCATGTAACATTCATAGTAGAATTATTACCAAACCTCACAACAGTGCGAAATGTGCTTCATGTTTAAGTAAAATAGATTCGAGAGAGAATGTAGAGAGAATTGTGTATTATTATTGAGAATAAGAGCCCTATATATAGGGATTACAAGTACATATTTTAATGTTACAAGGAATACTAATCTGTGTAGGATTATGAATTCTAGAATCTTCTTTCCTATTACTACTCCTAGTTTGATTACGCACACTAATAGCTGATTTCTTTCAACACTCCCCCTTGTGCCGCTCAAACTTAGTGGTGACGCTTCATCCGTTGCCTCGTTAAAAACCTTGCCAGATAACAAAAACCCTGTGGGACAAAAATAACCCTGGTCGAAGGACAAAAAGAGCACAACACGTCCTTCACTCTTCGAGATCGAACATATAGACATCATAACTCCCCCTGATGTCAATATCTCCCCCTGATTGCTACAATCATGGGAGTTCGGATAACTTTCTCAATCCGATGCTCTTTAAATGTTTCTCAAAGGTGGATTTAGGTAACGACTTAGTGAATAAGTCCGCTACATTATCCTCTAATCGGATTTGATTCACTTCAATCTTTAGAAGTGATTGTTGTTGCGGATTATAGAAGAACTTAGGCGATATAAGCTTGGTGTTGTCACCCTTGATGAAACCTAACTTCATTTGCTCAATACAAGCTGCATTATCCTCATAAATGCATGTAGGTTCATCTATGGTAGACTTCAAACCACAACTTCCTTGAATATGTCCTAATTACAGACCTTAGCCATATTCATTCAGGCACAGCTTCATGTAGAGTAATAATCTCTGCATGATTTGAGGAAGTAGCAACAAGGGTCGGGGATTATAGAAGAACTTAGGCGATATAAGCTTGGTGTTGTCACCCTTGATGAAACCTAACTTTATTTGTTCAATACAAGCTGCATTATCCTCATAAATGCATGTAGGTTCATCTATGGTAGACTTCAAACCACAACTTCCTTGAATATGTCCTAATTACAGACCTTAGCCATATTCATTCAGGCACAGCTTCATGTAGAGTAATAATCTCTGCATGATTTGAGGAAGTAGCAACAAGGGTCGGTTTTGTAGACCTCCAAGATACTAATTACAGACCTTAGCCATATTCATTCAGGCACAGCTTCATGTAGAGTAATAATCTCTGCATGATTTGAGGAAGTAGCAACAAAGTTCTGCTTTGTAGACCTCCAAGATATCGCAGTGCTTCCCATGGTAAAGACATAACCCATTTGTGAGCGACCTTTATGAGGGTCAGAGAGGTACCCTGCATCAGCAAAACCCATCAAAACATCATTGTCGTTTTGATGGAGGGGGATAGGGTGAGGTCGGCCACCCTTGGTGGTGGTGGCGGCAATATGGCCGGCCACTTTATCATGGTGGACGGTGGCTCTATGCCTAGTGGGGTCCGATCCCATTCTTCCGTCATTCCTCTTCTCTTTGTAGGGATAAAATAGGCCCATATCAATCGTACCTCTTAGGTATTGAAAGATTGTCTTTACACCAATCCAATGGCGGTGTGTTGGCGCAGAGCTATGTCTAGCTAACAAGTTCACTACGTATGAGATATCCGGTCTTGTGCATTGAGCTAAGTACAATAATGCGCCTATTGTACTTAAATAGGGCACTTCGGCCTCTATTGGTTCTTCGTCCTCATCCTTTGGACGAAACGGATCTTTTCCGGGCTCAAGACTACGACCAATCATGGGAGTACTCACAGGCTTTGCTTTCTCTTCATTAAAGCGCCTTAGGATTTTTTGAGTGTGTGCAGACTGATGGATCAAAATTCCATCACTACAGTGCTCGAGTTCTAAACCGAGATAAAACCGTGTCTTCCCAAGATCTTTCATCTCAAATTCGGTTTTCAAATATTTAGCAGTTTCCTTTAACTCATCTAGAGTTCCAATTAGGTTCATGTTATCGACATAAACTGCTACGATTGCAAATCCAAAACTTGTTCTTTTAATGAACACGCATAGGCATATTTCATTATTAATATATCCCTTCTCAATCAAGTAGTCACTTAGACGGTTATACCACATCCGTCCGGATTGTTTTAATCCATATAGTGAGCGTTTTAATCTAATTGAAAACGTTCTTTGTGGTTTAGAGCCACTTGATTTGGGTAATTGAAGTCCATCTGGAACCTTCATATATATATATATATATATATATATATATATATATATATATCTCTGAATCTAGATCCCCATAGAGATATGCTGTAACCACATCCATAAGCTGCATGCCAAGTTTTTCAGAAACTACCAGACTGATAAGGTAGTGGAACGTTATAATGTCCATTACGGGAGAATATGTCTCCTTGTAGTCGATTCCAGGGCGTTGTGAGAAACCTTGCTCCACGAGGCGGGCTTTATATCTAACCACCTCATTTTTCTCATTACGCTTTCTAACAAAGACCCATTTATGGCCAACAAGTTTTACATCTAGGGGTGTCTGCGTTATAGGCCCAAATACCTGTCTCTTTGCTAGGGATTCTGCTACGTTCTGAAGATTGACAATTCTCCGCACTTCAATTTCGGACTGTGCGGTTCGGGGATCAAGATGAGACAGAGTGGGGATAGACCACGATAATTTATGTCGTTCCTGTTGAACATTGATGTTCTTATCTTCCCCTAACGACGGGAAGACTGTCTCATCGAAGTGACAATCCGCAAATCTAGCGGTAAAGAGATCGCCTGTCAAGGGTTCTAAATAACGGACAATCGTTGAAGAGTCGTATCCAACTTAAATGCCTAATCGTCGTTGAGGACCCATTTTGGTGAGTTGTGGCGGCGCAATAGGCACATATACTGCACACCCAAATATGCGTAAGTGTGAGACATTAGGCTCATACCCAGCCACCATCTAGAACGCAGAAAAGGGTTGAGTGGAAGTGGGTCTCAGACGAATAAGCACAGCTACATGCAATATTGCATAGCCCCAAGCAGAAATAGGGAGATTAGTGCGCATTACCAATGCCCTAGTGACCATTTGTAGTCGTTTAATGGTGGCTTCTGCGAGACCATTTTGGGTGTCAACATGAGAAACTGGATGTTCAACTTCTATCCCAATGGACATGCAATAATCATCAAAAGTTTTTGATATAAACTCCCCAGCATTGTCTAACCTTATAAACTTAATAGGATGATCAGGGTGGTGAGCCCTTAGCTTAATTATCTGGGTTAGGAGTTTAGCAAATGCAGCGTTCCTAGTGGACAATAGCATGACATGTGACCAGTGTGTCGATGCATTAACCAACACCATAAAATATCGAAACGGTCCGCATGGTGGTTGAATAGGTCCACAAATATCACCTTGGATTCGTTGTAAGAATGGTATATTTTCTTTAGTGTCCTTTGCATAGGATGGTCTCGATCCTAATTTTGCTAAAGAACAGGCTTTGCAGAACGAATGATGGGGTTTAGAAATAACCAATGAGGATTTTGGTTGAGCCACGAAGTCAGAATGGACTTTAGAAGTAAAATTTGGAGACAAAGGAGCCTTGGTGGCGTCAATGCCACCCTGAGGCAGCAGAGGGATGGCGGCGCCGGCCAAGGATGGCCGGATATGGGGGTGAACGGCTTCGTGTGGCGCAGGGGCTCCTTCGGTGTCCAAAGACCGATTTTTACTTATTTTCATTCTGAAAAATGGATGTCCGTGCGAAGTCTTTAATATACAGATTATCATATCGCCACCTGGATGTCCCAAACGGTCGTGCCAAAGCCAATATGTGTCTGAATCCCCTAAATCATCTCTCATAACATGAATGGATTAATTACTCGAATAGTGGTTGCGTACAACCCACTAGATCGACACATAAGTTTCTCTAAGACTCTTTTATATCTGTCGTCATTAGAGGTGATGCAAAGGAACTCTTGTCCATTCTCACAATGCGTTTCAGCATGAAAACCATTGGCTCTTATATCTTTAAAGCTCAATAGGGTTCTTCCTGCCCTAGGAGCATAAAGAGCTTCGGTGACATGTAAGATTGTACCAATTGGCAACATAAATTGGGCTGGTCCTCTACCATGAATTAATTGAGATGATCCAGCCATCGTAGTCACGGAAGATCGAGATGGTGTCATCCATAGAAATAGCTGTCTATTTCGAAGGATAGTATGTGTAGTTGCACTATCCACGAGGCATTCTAGCTCTCTGGGAAACATACTGAAAAATAATAAAGTTCGAAACTTAAAACATGTCCAAGACATTGAATAAAAATTAATCGAGACTTTATTAATAATAGCCAATGATTACATCAAAGTTTCTTGACCAAAATCTAATCCAACATAAAAATCAAACCGTAGACAAATCGTAGTCACTCAATCCGTTCAGTAATTTCAATTTAGTTGTGACCAGGTAAGGTAAGGCGAGATTTTGGTGGAGCGTTGCTCACTTTTAAAACCGTTCTCTCAGATCAAACCTTGCCTAGACATCAAAAGTACTCTTAAGTATGCCTAGAGGGAAAAAGTTAATACAAAAAGTCATTTTATTGATTTAGGGCATAATTGCCATTACATAATCCTTGGAAATATAAAGACTATTCTAAATAAAAATCTGTGGCATGATGTCTTCATCGCCAAATTTAAAGTCTTTGTGAACTCGATGTTTAGATCACCATGATGCGACTACCTTCGTCGGTACGTACATTGCAAATTCAGGTCTATTGATCAGACGTTCCATATCAGAAATAGACACCATAAAGAGGATTCTCCCTTGATTGAGGCGCATTGGCGCAATGTGCATAGTCCCTAGGACTGGTGGCGTTGGAAAGTGGTGCCCATGGCCAACGTTGGCTCCATGGTTCCCAACCCTACGTCCCTCAAAATCACGCCTCCTACCGTCGTGTGATTGTCGCCTTGAGCGATTACCTTCTTGAGCATTTCGATGGTATGGATCATGACGCCAATGGCGACTTTCTCTAGCCATAGGACGATGCTCTTGATGGCAATCTTGAAGCCTATCAATTTCTCTTTTCACAAGCTCGTTGCCATGTCTTTCAGCAGTGGCCATAGCTTCAATAAGCTGTTGAAAACTTGTGATCCGTCTAGCAAATACATGAGTCCGAAATAAATTAGAAGACCTCATAGCATGGACGGGGAAGGTATTGAGGGTTTTCTCAATCAATTGGTCTTCTGTGACTGTTTTTCCACAGAGACGCATCGTTGTTTTGATGCGGTGGGCTTCTGAATAAAATTGCATGACAGTGTCAAATTCAGAGAAGTGAAGATCATTCCATTCTGCTTCTAAATTCGGAAGGATGGAGTCACGAACATTGCCATATCGTTCACGAAGAGCTTGCCAAAGGTTTATGGCGTTATCCTCATTTATGAACTCAAACTGTAGGTCACTATCCATGTGACGTTTCATGAAGGCAAGTGCCTTGGAATTATCTTTCTCAGTTTGAGGGTCTGGAGCTGTTTCTATATGACAAAGCTCTTGGATTGTATGCAATAAATCTTGGGCAGTAAGATGGGTCTCAATGTCAATCGCCTAGTCTAAATATCCTTTGCCTGCATAATCCAATGGAACAAAATCGAGTTTGTTCGTGTTTGACATCCTGAAAGATGAAACAAGAACAAGTTAGTTTCGGAGTCAATGCTTGCACGAAAACTAATATAAATAACATTTCTGACCTATGCTACCAAGAAATCGATTTCCAAAAATGATTGGATTAGAACGAAACAATGATGTTTATGTGGTCATAAATCGATGCTTACAGACTCTAGCTGTTAGTCCGAAGTATTACGAACGCTCTTAGTTCGTTAATTGCGTGATTCCCCACGATTCCACTTTTTCAATAATCAAACCCACGTTATAAGAAAGGTGGGATGTAGAAGAAGGGAGGCTGCAAGTCCCTGAAGAAAAAAGAAGTAGAAATTAAATTCGGAAAGCGAGAACTTTAATGTAAATACTTACTTGTTTGTTTGAAGCTTAAAACCTTGATTCTTGAACTTGGAGTTGATGTAGGTCGAATATAGAGAACTAGGTGTGCTCGGGGATGAATGGCAGCTGCGAAGATGGTTGCTGCGAGGACTATCGAAGGTAGGGAAGCCGAGATGGCTTTGGAGGTGCGGCAAATTGGTCGGCCAAGAAGGCTGCAAGTGCAGCTGTCCAAGGTGTGCTTGGCGGATACGCTGCAGGGGCAGCAGATGTGCAGCAGGCAGCAAAGCAGGGGCTTGTAGCTACAGGAGCAGCTCGCAGGGCAGCAGGGGCTGCGGTGCAAGGTTACAGGCGCATGGACACACGGGCTGCAGCGAAGGAGCGCAGGGGCCGTAGCGCAGGGCGGGCGAGGAGCAGGCTGCGATGATGGTTTTGCTAGCTCGGGCTAGGTGCTGCGGTGGTGAAGAGGATTTTCAAGTTTTGGTTTTTGTTTTGTGGCTAGAGTCGTGCTGATAACGTGTTTAAGTAAAATAGATTTGAGAGAGAATGTAGAGAGAATTGTGTGTGTTATTATTGAGAATAGGAGCCCTATATATAGGGATTACAAGTACATATTCTAATGTTACAAGGAATACTAATCCGCGTAGGATTGAGAATTCTAGAATCTTCTCTCCTATTACTACTCCTAGTTTGATTAGGCACACTAATAGCTTATTTCCTTCAACACTTCATTCAAAATAGAGAAAGATGACTTACTACCACACATGTGATTGCTGCACATGGAGTCGAAGTACCATGCATTCCACACATGGAATGCCATCAAAAATGTCTTCTTCTTCTTCTTTCTTTTTCTCTGCTAAATTGGACTGCTCCCCATTCTTTTATTTGTCTTTGTGAAGCTTTGCATAACACTTCGAAAGAAAGTGACCATATCCATGACACCTGAAGCATTGAACCTTGGACTTGTCAAGATGTCCTCTATCTCTACCTTGGAAATCTGACGAGTGATGATCATATTTGAGCTTGCTTCCATTGCCATCTCGAATACCTCTGCCTCATCCTCTCCATTTGCCATGACCCTTCCTCTTGCTGAAAACTCACTATTGGTTGCAACCTTCAAAGCAGCTTACTCTTCTCCATCGTGTCGAGTGAATTTTTGCTCATGGTCAAGCAAAGAACTCTACATGCAGCTCATCAACTGATAATTAACTCATCAGTCTATGGATTCTTTAATGGAGCAAACTACGTAATTAAAGTTGTCACTCATGGAGCAAAGAATTTTCTCCACCACAGTAACATCTTGCACCTGTTCACCATGGATTCACATCTTATTTGCAAGTGACATGACTCTTGAAAAATAATCTGTAACAGTCCTGTAATACCCCGAAAATCCAAATTATTTTCCGAGGACATTTTTGAATGATTTCAAAGTCATGGGTGATTGTACGAAGCTTGAAGAAGTGTGAAATCGTTCGATCGATTTTATTTCGAAATCGTACGTATTTAGGGGCGTCTCAAAAAGTGACTTTTTATACGTACATAATTTGGGAAAACTTCCTTCATGAAAGTTGTAGAGCTCATCGATACGATCGCGTGCATATGTGGAACGCAAAAATCGGAGCTCGTATGAATTAGTTATGATTTTTTGAAGAATTTCCAAATTAGTATAAATATTGGAAATTTCCGAAGAAATTCAGAAAAATCAAAAAATGCGGAGGTCGGGCTGCTGGGCGCGAAACTGGCCGGAAATCGCCAAAAATTTTCCTTCCTCCATTTCTTCCTCCTCCGGCCACCATAGGCCATGAAATTTTCAGGGTAGCCTCGCCTCAGCCTTGCACACCTCCCCATGGCCTCCTTTTGGCCTGTCTCGGCCGGTAGCCGCCGCAGCAAGGTGAGACCGGTTTTTGCTCAATTTTGAGTCAACGCCGACATCTCGAGTTCTAGACGTTAAATCTTTGATATTCTTGGACAGATCCACTAAGAATGAAGTTCTGAATCACGTTCATGAAGAAATCGAAGCGAGTTGTGGACGTTTTCACGTCAATCGGAGCTCCTGCCGGTTTCTGGAAATTTTCCGGCGAACCGTGACTTTCAGGTAGCTTTTTTGACCACTTCCGGTCATTTTCAGACTTCGTGATAGTTATGAAAATTATTGGGCTTGATGAGAGGAAGAGGAGCAGCCAGGCCCCGACACCATTGGCGGTGGTCGGCGGCGGCTCTGCCTCTTTTCCGGCGGCCCTTTTCCGGCCACCTCCGGGGGTCAAAAATGTGATTTCTTTTCAGTTTTAGATTCTACGTTTCAATACGATCATTTCGATATATTATACGCATTTTTTGGATGTCGTATGATTTAGTTATGAATTT
Organism: Rosa multiflora; assembly: GCA_002564525.1. Lineage (NCBI taxonomy): Eukaryota > Viridiplantae > Streptophyta > Magnoliopsida > Rosales > Rosaceae > Rosa > Rosa multiflora. Next base: position 297,824 of record BDJD01003531.1, read on the forward strand.
TTACGGTTTCGATCGATTTCGATAATCCAATTATTGTTTTTCGAAGATCGGACCGTCCGATGGACTTGTAGTTTTGATATGTTGATCGTATGACTGTCCCAGTGACCTTGTGAGGTCACGGGCGAAGATCCGACCGTTGGATCTTCGTATAATTGTGAATTAGGGTTTTGGAAGGCGATTTGTGAGAATCCGACCGTCGGATTTTCATGAAATTTTGTAGAGATGTTTATAAGGACGATTCAGGAAGATCCGACTGTTGGATCTTCGTGATAATTTTGGGGGATGATCCTATGGGTGATCCGTGAGGATCCGACCGTTGGATCATCATATAATTTCGATCCGACCGTTGGATCGTCGAGTCCGAAGACCGTCGGTTAGATAAGAACCGAGACGTAGTTATGGTGCTCTGAGGACTGGGAGTCCGAAGACCGCCGGTTAGATAAGAACCGAGAGGGTAGAATTGTAGTTCTCTGAGGACTGGGAGTCCGAAGACCGCCGGTTAGATAAGAACCGAGAGGGTAGAATTGTAGTTCTCTGAGGACTGGGAGTCCGAAGACCGCCGGTTAGATAAGAACCGAGAGGGTAGAATTGTAGTTCTCTGAGGACTGGGAGTCCGAAGACCGCCGGTTAGATAAGAACCGAGAGGGTAGAATTGTAGTTCTCTGAGGACTGGGAGTCCGAAGACCGCCGGTTAGATAAGAACCGAGAGGGTAGAATTGTAGTTCTCTGAGGACTGGGAGTCCGAAGACCGCCGGTTAGATAAGAACCGAGAGGGTAGAATTGTAGTTCTCTGAGGACTGGGAGTCCGAAGACCGCCGGTTAGATAAGAACCGAGAGGGTAGAATTGTAGTTCTCTGAGGACTGGGAGTCCGAAGACCGCCGGTTAGATAAGAACCGAGAGGGTAGAATTGTGGTGCTCTGAGGACTGGGAGTCCGAAGACCGCCGGTTAGATAAGAACCGAGAGGGTAGATTTGTAGTGCCCTGAGGACTGGGAGTCCGAAGACCGCTGGTTAGATAAGAACCGAGATGTAGTTGTAGTTGGATCCAAACAGTTGGGATGGACCAAAGGAGTGATATTGTGGATTTGATGATTGTGGAAATGTATTCGTTGTGGATGTTCCGTGTTTGGTGTGATGTTTCCTTGCTGATGATGTGATTGTTGATTTTTACTTGAGTTAAAATAAATGTGTTATACAATCAACAGTTCTTTCTTGTTTACTCATACGGGCTGTCATGGCTTACCGGGGTTGGTGTTGTTGCATTCCCGGTACACTATTCAAAATTGTGTAGCGGGTAGTCCTGCAGGTCAGGAGGATCATGGCGGAGATCGTGAGGATTAGAGTATTCGTTTTAGTTTTACAGTGATTGTAATAGTGAGGTGAGTGATGCTCAATTTGAGCCTTACAATTTCATTGTAATAAATAATTTGAGTTTTGAATTTGAGAGTTTTGTGTTTTAGTTGTATATTCATGTCTCGGATTTCTGAATTTCTTATTCAAAATTCGGGGCGTGACAAGTCCCTCCAGATTTCATCTCAAGGGTCTCGAACTCTCTATGAAGTGCTTGGAGTTGAGAATTAATGTTAAGACTCTTGCATTGCGTTGATACTTCTTTTTCATCAACTATCATATCTGCTTGGATGTGCCCTTTTAGAGAATCGTCTCCAAAATTGAGCAATTAATTGTTTGGAACAAGTAATTTTTCGCTTTCAAATCCTTCAACTTTAGCTCATCCAATGTCTTTGCTGTGCTGCTACCAATAAATCTCTAATAGCAGATTCAATAACACGCGTTTCACTGAGGCCCCAATACTCCTTGGACTTGAAGAAATTCTCCATTAACAAACTCCAATGGTCGTAATGAGTAGTGACCATCCAAGCTAGGTATTAAAGGTTGCACGTGTTCTCTGTTGCCACAATCCTTGTTGTTGTAAGTCACACAAAGCTGCTGCTTTTTCATCTCAAGCCCAATGGGGCTCTGATGCCAGATTGTACGTTGGAGAAACTAAACATTATGAAAGAAAAAGAAGTATTGGAACTGAATGATTTCATTGATTGAAAAGAAGCTCTATATAAATAGAGCATACAAACAAACTAACATAAATCTAGAACGACTATGCCATGATTAACAACTCCTCAGTTCATGGGATTTCCTTAAAGACTTGGTAAACACTAACAAAACTCCTAGTAGACTAGGACTTCTACTTATTCAAAACAAATGACAAATAGAATACTTATCAAAGATGACAAGCTTCAGGGGTCTGGTACAATAAAGAAGCTCAGTTGACCTCTAGGGTCCATCCCTTCTTGTCCTCAAGACGACCTGTTTGGATTCTTGTTAGCGTTTCATACAGTTTCTGACATAATGCTAGCATGTTATAGGCATGTTACAGCAAACATAAATGGGCTGTTGTTTTGTATTTAGAGCGCTCCACCTGTTTTGTATTCAACCCTGCAATATATATGCATGTTACAGCAAAAATAAATGTTAAGGAAAATGCAGATTGGATTGTAGTTTTGATCCAATTACTGATCACATGATCGATCGATGTGGCTGTTTGATATGTTTCTCATTTCGTCAATTATTAGGATCAATGGGGTGTTGCACTTGTTTAGTATTTGGATTTGTGCAGACTTTTTTTAAATTACAGACTTTTTGAAAAGTCCACAGACTCTTTAAAAAGTTGATAGACTGTTATGGATTTCTTAAAACCATTGATTTTAGCAACAGACTTTTATTGATACATGAAAATCTATATACTTTATTATGAATGACTTCTACAGATTTCCTAGGATGTACAAAATAAAAAATAAAAAATAAAAATTAAAGCAAATGCAGCCCAAACACAAAACAAAATAATTACTTGTTGTCTCTTCAATGCTCTAGTATCTTATAATAGAAACTGACTCAAATAAATGATTGTTAGTCTGTCTAGCGAGTTTGTTCTCATTCCTAATCTCCCAACAACATAAATATACAATATAGATCACTTGATGTTTATGGTTAATTATTCTCATCAATTTTGTTTTCGCTGATTAACATATATTGTAGCAATATCGGTCAATGTCTTGATCTATAGTCAATCAATTGAAATTCAATTGTTCAACCTTTTTTTGAACCATAATATAAATTCAAATTAATGAGAATAATTAATTAATAAAATAAAATTTAGTATGGTTCAAGGTCTTAGGGTTAGACCACAATATTTGAGTTTTAGGGTTTCATAAATCATTTTTATTGCTATTAGGGTTCAAAGT
>BDJD01003531.1:301293-314163 GCA_002564525.1 Rosa multiflora
TCCATGATTATCAATGATTTTCTAATTCCATAAGTATGAATGATATTTTGAATACCTCTGTACTTTTATTCATTTTTAAAAGTCCTAATTGAATACCCCTAGATTTTGGTAGAATTCATGAAGTCTTTAAAAATTCTAATTGAATACCTCAAGACTTTCATGGACTGTTAAAAGTCTATATTGAATACACCCAGACTTTTAAATTCCATAGATTTCTTTAAAAGTTCCACTAATTCCATATACAATACACCCCCCTTGGTTCATAGTTGGATGTGCTACGACTCTCCTTTGCTTCATTTGTGTTTTGGGCTCTGTTAATTGTCTTTTTATACATATTTGTTAAGCTAACATTTGATCAGTGTACGTTTTTAAAGATTGGATCCATTATATGTTTAAAAAGGTATTCTTGAATTGCTTTGGTCTTTAGATATTACTCCCGCGCGATGCTGCGGGTTTGATTTTTCCTTTTCCCAAATTTGTTCGCGATGTTGCGGGTTTGATTTTTCCTTTTCCCAAATTTGTTCGCGATGCTGCGGGTTTGATTTTTCCTTTTCCCAAATTTGTTCGTAATAGAGTCACAACGATAAACTAAGAAATGTCAACTGAAAATTTTATCATTTATATGGTACAGAAGCTGGTCTTTTAACAAAATAAGAATAAAACTACAACTAATATTCTCATTGCAAATACGGATTACTTGTAATACAAATAATGCAACTATATTTACCAACAGAAGAACTCAAGCTATCTATGGAGCACAAAGGAGGTACATTAATCCTTTGTTGGAGATCCATACTCAGTTGTCAAACAAAATGGAATAAGCCAATTGCCCAATTATCATTACTGCTGCCTGTGCAAAGCCATTAACAACATATGAGTATACCACTAACCAAAATCATGATTCACATTAGAGTTCAAAACTTGTACAAAGAAGAATTGAACTAATGGAAACAAAACTTAAGGATTGACATGATAGCCAAATCTCAATTTGTGGAAAGCGTCTACTACTATGTCAATATATGCGGTTCAAGAACAAAATTAAAATATTTAATCATGTACAGCTAGAAAATGGGGTCATGAAGAATGATTTTTCCTGTCCAATAAAGGCAGAGAGAGACCTAAAGTTTTCAAAATGACTTCTGATGATACACCAATTATTTCAGAAAGTAGAACAGGACAAACTTACGGGAAATGAAATTAAGTTTGAGTCACAACTGTGAAGTGTTTTGGTGGGCAGCCTCTCATAACAACAACTAAAACAATGTCAGCCTTGAATTGTCTACCTAATGTATCTATTAAGGCGTGTACCACAATGTATCTGTTGTGACTTGGCATTGTCAGCCTTGAATTGTCTACCTAATTAGAGATACTATCTTTGTTTTGACACTTATTTCATATGTATGTCTCTGTGACTCAGCTTTGCACTTATGGTGCAACTAAAATCAAGATTCCTCAATTTGTGGAATTGGGGCAAATAGTAATTAAGCATTGACTTGTGCATCTATTACTTATTTTGTAAGTCCTGCATATAAGATGAATCATTAAGCTTCCAGATTCATATTTTGTGTTCACCCATTTTAAAATCTAATGCTGAAGATTCTTAAAAAAACGTACGGTTGGTTTCCAATGCTTAAACGTTTAAGAATTATGTGCTATGTCAACAAAGGTGTGAGAGTTTCTGTAATCTAACCTTTTCCGCCAGATATGCAACTTCAGTTGTGCTATTTGAAATGAACAACTGAAGTTCATTTCATCTCCCTGATTTTCAATCCCCAAATGAATACTCGTCTCCTAAATCCTTCCCTCTGCTTCATCTGGACTATGGTCCTTGGAACTTCTATCGTCTGGTTTGACCTTTTTTTCATACAATGAGAGAGAAATAAGTCGAGATTCACACAATGTTTTACATGAATTAATCCCATCAAAAAGTTCAGATTGAAATAATAGTACATTTCATTACTAATATAAGAATACAATGCAGTTCACCTGCTGCATATTTTAAATGTGCTTCCAGGGAACATTAGCTTCGAAAACTTAATCAAAATTCTTTATAATTACTCCAATAGCTTAGCTGGGCCTCTGAACAGATGACATGCACTCAATGACATACATTCATGAAAGTCACAAAGCTAATAGCAAGTTAATATCACTAAATTTTCATGACTTTGGAATAAACCCACTGGAAAGATGACTAAGACTAGCAAATGATTATCGTTAATAGGGGTCACGATACCCCCTATGGCAGACAGAGATTGAGGCTACCAATAGTGCTATTTGGTCCATATTGGTGCCACTTATTATATCTTTTGCAACTCCATTTCAAAGAAAATTTATTAGTGTCAATCATCACTTATTAAGTTTTCGAGCAGCAACTCACACAGCAAAGAGCAGCAAAACATTGACATGTGATTGTGAACTTGAACACATTTCTGCTTTGTTCAACTCGGCAAAAATAATGGCTTTAAAGCCTTTATAGGTATGTCTAAAGTGCATGCCAAAGTGCATGAAGGCATGGCTAATAGCTAATAAAACTGAAGCTGAAAACAGTAGCAAGCAAAGCAAATAGAAAGAAAGTTGAGAAACCGAAAACCTAGCAATGAGAGATTTTGCTGCTAGGTAAGGAAGAAGGCAGCTAATTAAACCCAAAAAGAAAGTGAAGAAACAAAGTATAGATGGTTGTATATTAAGCTGCTTGCTGACCATGGATGTGCAAAATCTCAAGCTTGGAAGAAAAATACACAATACTTCTGCTGATCAGAAGGAGCCACCAGACCAGAATTCCTCCTCATATTCCTTTTTTACTGAAGTTACTTAAAGGTCAGGACATATGCGAAGAATACCTAGCTAGCCAAGGCTTATTCTAGAATCACATGCATATTCTTTTCTAAGTCTCTGTATTAATTAGCTAAACTCAGGCTATATGCATGTAGTTATACGTGAAACATATTAGATCAACATTCCTATTCCCATTAAATAAAAAATTGTGCTTACTTCTGAAAAGACAACAATGGAAAACATTCAAAAAAAAAAAAAAGTTTCTATAAACATACCATAGCTAATAAGTAGAACAAAGCAATTTTAACCAAAGCAAATACCAAGACTAACCAAAAAAGCTAATATTCCAATTTAGTAAGAATAAAAATAACAACTCTAAACCTATTTAGTTTTAGATTAGCAGATTATGCCTAAAGCTTTAAAATTAGATTATTCAACCAGATTGGTTAACATCAATTGGTATTGATTCTCCAAATATCTAATATTTAAAACACTAATGTCTAAAGCTGCCATAAAATTTACAGTAAGCAAGTTATGCCTAAACCTTTAAAATGACTATGATTCAAAACGTTTCAAGCTATGTCTCTGGTGTTTACCAATTTCAAAATTTACTCTAATCCTATTTAGTCTAGGATGAAAATAATTTAAATTAAGCAGATTATGCCTAAAGCTTTAAAATTAGATTATTCAATCAGATTGGTCTCTGTGAGGCCTGAAACATCAGATGAAGTTTCTATAAACATACCATAGCTAATAAGTAGAACAAAGCAATTTTAACCAAAACAAATATCAAGACTAACCAAAAAAGCTAATATTCCAATTTAGTAAGAATAAAAATAACAACTCTAAACCTATTTAGTTTTAGATTAAGAGATTATGCCTAAAGCTTTAAAATTAGATTATTCAACCAGATTGGTTAACATCAATTGGTATTGATTCTCCAAATATCTAATATTTAAAACACTAATGTCTAAAGCTGCCATAAAATTTACAGTAAGCAAGTTATGCCTAAACCTTTAAAATGACTATGATTCAAAACGTTTCAAGCTATGTCTCTGGTGTTTACCAATTTCAAAATTTTAATTAGATGACGGCTCATTTTTGATTTGGTTAACAACAATCTTCTCAAATAAAAGCACAAATAATTCTCAATCTCTAAAGTCTTAAAACAAAAACCAACTTTAAAATCATAAACTCACAAATCAAGGAAATTCAATAAACTGCTAAACACCAAAAACATAACTTGAAACCTCTCCAATCAATCATCAACAACCCAAACCCGCAGACAAACAAAACCCCCCAACCCATATCAATTCAAAACCACCAACAACAAAAGACCCAATCAAAAACCAAAGAACCCAATCTGAAACCAAATACCATTATCGGTGACAACAGAACCCAAACAAAATTCTGACCATTCAACGAAAGAAAAATCCCAACCAAGCAAAAAATATGATGAGAACAAAAAAAAGCCTGAACCTGCCCAAAAACTCAATATCGTTGCTGCTTGATCCAAACTGTAGACCCAGACCCCTCATCTTTTCCTTCGCTCAGCCACCAGAAGATTAAAGCAGCAAAGTTTGAGCTCTCTCTCTCTCTCTCAATCTAAGCGAAGAGTCTGCCTTCGATCAACAACCAACAGCAGAAGATGAAACCTGCAAACTCTGAACTCTCTCTCCCAATTCCTTCGTCTTCTAAGCAGATCTAGAATACGTTCGCTGCCTCTCACTCTCCCTCCTCGTGCGAACGAAAGAAAAACACTCGCACCTGATCTCTCTCTCTGTGGATCGCCCTTGATATCTCTCTGGATTGCTCTCTCTCAGACCCGATCACTCTATCTCTCTCTGGATCGTTCCTCTATCTGTAGATGTAGATGTAGGTCAGTAGAAGTGTCGCGGAACTTCTGGAAAGGTCAGTGGAGGTCAAAAAACCGAAGGCATTGGCAGCTTGAAATTGTAAAGCAAAGGCAAGGGAAAAACCGCCTTTTCCACACCCAATGAACAGGTGTGAATAGTAAACCGAACACCCAATATCAAATAGTTTTACATACCCTCTGACTGAGGCATATATATAATAAGTAGTGAAGATAGTGTGGCAGTCACCAAATAGCACATGATCATACTGCATAAACACAACCTGACATCTCAGGCATATCACTGATAAAACTTAATCATAACAATGAAAATGCTAATAAAGAGCTTTGGATATTATTAACAACTTTGGTTATAAGAAAATGTAAGACTTTAAAATAAGTGTTTCAATTGGACAAACTAACAACAGTAGAAGATCCAAACAGATCAATCTTATCTGCATTATCTATCTGTCAAAATTTCCCAATAATAGGAAAAACCAAAAAGGACCAAATGTTCAGAGATTGATCATTTTAATTTATTTGCAGAGATAATCCAATAAGTTCAATTACCTGGTGGCTTTGCTGCCTTGATATATATAAACTGCAAGCCTACAAATTTGAAAGGGCCAAGGAATGAAATCAGAAGATCATGACACCAAAACATAAAAAAAAGTAACAATTTCAGCCTCAAAAGCACAAAAACTTGCATGACAACAAACAAATCCCAATGTTGATCAACAAAAACTGGAAATAACGACATCCCAACAACAAATAACATTAAAAAAGAAAGATTGAAAAAAAAAACACTAAGAAATCAAATCAAATATAGGAGGGGATTCAATGACCATATTATTTTCAGCGGGATTTTCCTCTGTCATGTTTATGATTGTATCAATGAGTGCTTTAAGCTGGCAAAGATATTAAAGATGACTTGTTCAGCATACCAAAGATCCTATCTTTAAAAGTTGTGCATGCTCACACCATTATGTTGGAGACTAATCTATTAAAAGTAAATAGGAATGCAGATACAAATTTTCTGATGAGTAGACCAATACTCACGTACTCTTGCTTAGTAAAACAGTGTAATTAAAGGAAAAGATATCTAGAAGTTGCAGGAGCTCTATTATTGACACATATAGTCAAGGTCAGGGAATGACTTCAACTACTCCTCTCATTCCTACTGTCCGAAAATTGCAGGCATACTTGTCTTCTATAGGCTTACCAATTATAAACAATTAATTCGTAATAGGATGTGTAATACAGATAATGGCTCATCATGGCACCAATCTTATTTGAAGAGTAATCTGAGTCCCTCTCTGTCTGGCTACCTTGTGAGGAACTTTTAGAAGTTGCATTGTGTCTTCAGCTCATATATGACTGCAGCTCTCTATATCAATGCTTGTGGGTTTTCGCCTTTAGGATTTGGCTTGGTTTCTGTTAATGCCAACAGCCTAGATAAAAAACAATGGTATGTAAGGATTACAATAACATAAATTAGCTAGCTTGTAAACTACATTTCGATTTAGTTTCTTAATCCACAAACAGATAGAATCGCAACTATTACTTTTGTTGCAGATCACACCCCTAAAGTATACAACTTCTAATATTGATGTCACTTTCCTTGCTGATCATAAATTTTCTATGTTGTGAAATTAGTTATGATGATGTCTTCATGAAAAATCTTATTCTCAATTGGAGGCTATAACCCTTGGGAGTGAGGGCTTCCTGCTACTTTCATTTCAAAGGAACTGAAGTAGCTGTTGCGATATCTTTGCTAAAGGTTATTTGGATTTTAGGACTACTCTGAAAAGGTTAATGAAGGAGAGAAAAACAAAGCACTGCCAAGACCTCCGTCAATCCGCTGTTCATCGATAGACGAAGCTCTCTTTATCATCTCCCACCATTATTACTCTTGTTCCAATAGTGAGTATAAGTGGCTCTCTGTTAACAGATAACTTAGGAAAACATATTGTCACTCCCCTTACTCATGGCAAATACCCAGGCCACCTATCGATGATGGGGAAGTCCAAGCCTGCCTTGCTTATTGGAAATGTGAAACTCTTTCTATGGAAGGTAGACTTAATTAACTGGGTTACCTCCTTCATTCCAGTTTACTAATCAATTGAAATGTATAAATTTTGTTTATGCATCCCTCTAGCATGCTAAAGGAACGAAGAAAACAATACAGAAACAGTATTTACAATCTAAAATCAGAATAAGAAAGAAAAACTTTCGAATTATACAATCAATCAGAAGAAACCAAAGGAAATAAAGCGCATACAAAATCAAAGGAGACTTGCTACAGTTTTGCAGCTCAAAAACATTTAAAAGGTCACAACCAAACTGCGATTTAACTATAGGACACAACTCTCATTACCATATACAATTCTAGAATAATCGAAGTTATCAATATAATCACCATTATCATTTATCAGAGCAAAAAAGAATATTTGCTTCCCAAAATAGGGTCCAATAACAATGATTAGTCAGGTACCTCTGCAGCTATCAGATATATTGAAGGAAATAGAAGGAAACAAAAATAGAAGGAAATAGTGAACTTAAGTGTGAGCCATGTAAATGGAAAATCTACATGGGTACAGAATCACAGCTTAACTGAAAATTTTCTGAGCTCTAACTACCAAAAGATCGTATGTGCATTTCCAAAAACAAAGACAGAGATCAGAGTTAAGTTGCTCAGCCATAAACATAAGGAAGCCCCATAAGCTAGATCCCGAAATCTCATAAAGCATCAGTTTAAATTTGGTCAAATAGCAAGAACAAAGAGATGTGTGTCGGTATCATCGGAGCTTCAGCCATATCATTTCATACGTGTTAAGAAGAACAAAAAGTTGCTGCTCATACTTTGTGACTCATAAATAATAGCAGTTTGAATACACTAATGTGTATAAAACAAAATACAATAATGTGGCACAACTCATAGAATGAAGATTGTTGGAAAAGTACCTACAGATATTTCTATATAATTCCTAATTGTACTCCACACAAATAAATTGATCAGCAGAGCATGTGTCACGAACAGAGAGAAAAATAAAGACACAGTCAATCCTTTCCCACATCAACTACTACTTCCTAAAACTGAAATTATATACGTACAAATTTATTACCATTTCAAGTGCATTGAATTATATTTATACCTAACATGCCAAAACTCATAGTCCTGCAAGCTTGAGAATATACACGACCCTTCTGGCATGAGCATGGAGAAAAAGGAACCAATCAAATCAATGATTCAACACAAACATTATTGATGATGAAAAATTACCAGCTAAGGAATCCTTGCACTCCAACCAAATAGTAGCCAACTGCAAGACAACCATAATAAACAGAAATCAGATAAATTGTTAGCAGAGTAGAGATATATCCATTAAAGAAAAAATTAAAAAGAACAACAATTAGAGTGAAAACACATCCTTAAGGTTGAATCTAAGATTGCAAATCTTTGTTTTTTTGGCATCGATTCAGCACATAAAACAATTGTAAACCATCAAGACAGGACATTTCAATTTTTTGCGCATCCAATCATATATCTTCGTACTTTGAAACTTTTATACCCATAATCATAGAAAAAGTAATGAGTAATTGAGAATAAAGATATTATTACACAGCATCCAAACCCAGAAGCTAAGAACACCAAGGCTACCTCAACAAATGAAGAACAAATTCAACAAAAATTACATGCAACCAAAGACCAAAAAAGAAAAATTCACCGATTTCTATAAACTGTCCAAGGAAAAACTCACCTGATGCTTTCGGATAGTGAGTGCCTGAGTGGTTGTAATTCAATCCATGAGCATCCATTTATCATAGGACCAAGCACAGGATATTGAGTTGGAGCCGGTTGGGAAGCTTCTAATCCTGATTGATGAGCCAAGATGAGCCTCTCTGTCTTCCCATCGTCAAGAAGCACCTGCAATCAATGATGAAATAAATACAATCACACTATTTCTTCACAACAGAAATCTGAAACTTGAATTTAGAGATAGCGACTATTTCTTCTCGTCCCTCTGTTCTTCCTCCGTCTCAACCAAGCTTCTGATGAATATGTTTGTTTTTCAAGTTTCTAAGCAAGCAGATCGGCGAGGAAACTTTAAGATCGGGATTACCTCTTAAAACCCAGAAGCCAAAAACTTAAAAAGATGAAAACTTTTAACATCAGGATTACCTTTTAAATGTTATAGTACGGATCGTCAGATTAGAGACCTTCATCGTCAAATCAAGAGAACAAATAGACTGCAGGTGAGTTTCACTTGAGCTATTGGAGTGTTGTGGTTAAAGCAAAAGAGCCTCTTCGCTCTAAGAGTCTCTTTCGATCTCTATCACAGTCCCTTTCCTTCTTATTCGCAGCAAACTCTCTCTTCTCACCACTTACACTTATGGAAGTCAATCTTGGTTATACGGTCGTAGAAGAAAGAAGAAACCGATGGAAGCATCTAGTACCTAGCTAGGTCAATGGCAGCCGGAGATTGTGGGGGAAAAGCAAGGGCAAAACCGTCCTTTCGACACCCAATGAACAAGTGTGAATAGTAAACCGAACTTTCGTATATTAGTAATTGGTATGATTTGTTTGGCATGGGTCTTTTGATAAGGATTCGGCTTCTCTGCTAGAAAAGAAGTTGCTAAGATCTGCTTGGATATCATTGTGAGCTCGCCACGTCAGCCTAACTCGATCTAATGGCTATAAAATTGACAACACAAAAAGCCATACACCACACAAACGTCGACGTTAGTACTTTAACGTCAACACTGGTTCGATTCAGATGCTTGCATCTTCCTGTCTCTCTTCGCCCAATTTCCTCCTTCCCCTCACCGTCTAGTCTTAAACTGAATCGAACAAGATCATGGTGGAAGCCGTCGGAGCTGAAGAAGCCTGTGTCACGGTCATGGTGGAAGTACTGCTCGACGGGAACCGGAATAGGAATGTAATCGTAGACTTGGGCATGTATTTCAATTTAATTGATTTGGGTGTATTTCAATTTATTGGATTTGGGCGTGTTTTGTCGGGAGGTTGTAGGAATGAGTTCTAAATTGTTTTGTTGATGCAGTAGATCAAATTTCAAGATTTTATTCATGGAGCTGATAGCTTCAAATGATACACTTTTGTTTGATAGAATGTCTGTGCAAAATCTTAATCTTGAATTCTGTCTTTTGTAGGGAGGAGGTTTTCCAAGTTGGTTGGAAGGAGGAAATTGGACTATTTTAGCTTCTTGTTGTCTTGGCAGGAGACTGATGGTGTGGAATCTTAGCAGGTAATCCCTTAACCAACCAATTGCACGATTTCACTTTATTACATAGGAAGAGGAGATATTGACGTTATCGTTTGCTGCTATACTAGATATCAAAACATTTTAAGTGCCTGTTTTTTTACAAAACAATTTCCTGATTTCATGCATGTATGTAGGGTTGTGAATCTATAGCATTTAGTGGTTTGGTTGGTAGCCCAGATGGTAAGAACAATGATTGGTCTGGACAGCCAGATCAAGTGAACTGTGTTATAAGAGGGAGATATGTTCACAAAAGAAAAATAAAAATTGTTGCGTCTTATTATGAATGTGGTTAGAATACTTTGATAAGTAGAAAAAAGCTAGACTGTTGGTTCCAGTTGGGGGTTAGGATGCTGGTTCATTGATGAGGACATCATTGTCAAACCATTTAGGGTTTATGAGTGGAAGAAATGGAAAAGGAGAACATCTAATTCGCTGGATTAATTGAATTCAAATTAATTACTAAGTTTTAGTTACAGAACATCTAGTTCATCTCAAGCCATCTCTAAGATTTGTTGAGGATGATACCGAAATGGTTAAGGGGTTCACAAAGGAGTTCTGCTGGATTGGTGAATCCAGACGAGCTCCAACTGAGTTCTGCTGAGAAGAAGTTGATAAGTGCTTATAATGATAAACCAGTGCTTTCGCGCCCTCAACACAATTTCTTCAGGGGGCCTAATTACTTTGAAATTGATCTAGACATACACAGGTTCAGCTACATCTCCAGGAAAGGGCTTGAATCATTCAGAGACAGATTGAAGAATGGGGTACTTCATGTGGGATTAACAATCCAGGTACATTAATTCGCTATTTTAGCACAATGTTACATCTACACTAGTTGAACAATCAAAACTAAGTGTGTTTAAACAACATTTCAGGCACAAAAATAAGAACTACCGGAGCAAGTCTTGTGTTGTATGCGCTTGAATAAGATTGGTTTTGTAAACCATGGTCAAATACCTACTCTTGTTACCATGAATGACTGAGTTGGACAAGCACCAGTGGCGTCCTAGAGGGTTTGCAATAGTTTATTAGTCCGGCGGAGAAATTGATCAGAAGACGTATTTTTTGTTCTTTTTTTCTTTTTCTTTTTTGGTAAACACTAGATCGTTAATACATATTCAATGGTGCAAAGGAGGGAATAAAGAAAAATGAGAAGCAAATGGATTATTAATTTGCAAAATGGCATCAAAATTTTGTACATATTTTACACGTTATGCTTTATTACAACTCATTTGCCAACTTTCCTCTGTTATCATCCTTGAGCCATACTTAATCGTAATCATGGTGACAAACCTCAGAAGAATGAAGTTTTAAGGTCATAACTGAGTTTATGATGCTTATTTAAGGTTCTCTGAACAGAATAGATACCAAGTCAGAACAGAATGTACACTGTATAGCAGGAATCGCCAAGCCAAATGTAGAAACATTTTCCTGATATTCAAACATCAATACAATAATAACCATATAAAACAACATTACTGCATTTCCATATACAAAAGAATGCACATAAGACCATAAGTTATGAATCTCAATACAGTATGCTTGTAAGCTAGTTTACATGCAACAAAAAAATTTGAACCAGACTTCTTCCTTTCTTTCGTATTACCCCTTCTCTTTATACATCAGCATTGGGGTACTTGGCCTTGATCAAAACTACGGCCACAAGTGAAAAACAGATTCAGACAAAATCACTTGAGAGATTTCACTTGATCGTGGAAATATCAAATTTGGTTGACTGAAACACAGAACTATGCTAACTGAGGCATGCTTTTCAGTTCCCGGGTTGCCTGATCTTAGATTTGATGCATTGTTGTTGGCTGTGTAGTGGCTGCCAGATTTAGAAGCAGGTACATCATGATTATGTTTGCCCTCATATGTTGTTATGACGGCTTTAGGATCTGTTGCTGCTCTCTCTACGTGCTTACGTACATTGCATCCTTGGAATGTGCATTTATAATAGCTCCTGCAGATGAGTAAGACGGCTCAGAAAATTCCACACCGAACATACTAAAATCTATGAAATCTTCACATAAATGGAAAAGGGAAATAGAAACTAGAAAGTTCAGCTATCACATAAGATGTCAAGATTTTATGCTTGTGCTGGGCACGAATTTTGATGAGCTGATTTATGGTATGTCATGTAAGAAAATCTAACTCCAACAGGTTTAAAAGTTAGGACAAGTAGTGTTACCTTGGATAAGGATTGCCTTTGACAACTTTCTGCCCATACTTTCGCCACCGGTAGCCATCATCTAACAGATCAACTTCACTGGTTGTCTGCACTATGATTCTAGGCTCTGTCACAGTCCGATGAGAAGAAGCTGGCTCTGAATGCCTGACCTCCATATTTCTGCAGAGTAGATAATAAGTTGTTAAGAACACAAGACAAACAAGTAACATCAACTGGCACACAACTTTATGTGTGCCCATCAGTAGATAGAAAATAGAAAGATCTGTACCGTCTCTTGGCAGAAGGTTCATCTTCATCTTTTTCTTCTACTTTTGTTTCAGCATCTCCAACTTCCTCACTGTCACTTGTCCCAGATATTGCTTGGCTAGATTCCTGACCCTGCTTAGACATTGAATAAGTCCCTTCTTTTGATTTGTTGAAGTTCCCACCATGAACTTGGGAAGCTAAGTCATGATTCACCTGAACATTTCCATTTTGATTTCCAGAATCCTTTGGGCGCTTAGATTGAGGACGCTGATGGTTATGCTCACCCTTGTAAATGATTTCAGTTATCTGGCCATCAACCGAGCATACAACCTTTTTCTTGACTGGACAACTGGGATGCGTGCATTTATAATAACTTCTAGGAAACTCACTCCCCTTCACCTGCTTCTGCCCATATTTCCGCCAATTGTAACCGTCATCATTAGGCTTGGGTCCCCCCAACTTATGTAATTTTGCACTTTCTTTTAAATAAAATAAAAATAGGGAGATGGGGGGGGGGGGGG
>BDJD01003531.1:314234-344425 GCA_002564525.1 Rosa multiflora
CCCCCCCCCCCCCCCCCCCGAGGAGCTAATATCGCCTAATCCCTTATTTTATTTAAAAAAAAAAAGTTTTTTTTTGATTTTGTTTTTTTATTTTGTTTAATCTTTTTATAGTGAAAATGTCCATTTTACCCTTCTTGTGGGCAATGCTGTAGATGCCAAGTCAACTTGTGACTACATGTTTGGAGTCAAATTTAAATTTGGACGCGAGTGATGGAAATTAAAAGTGTAGGGATGATCATGATTAAAAAAAAAAAAATTGGGACCAAACTAATGTTTGTCCCAAAGTGGAGGGGGCAAACTGAATTTAGTCCAAACTATTTTTTAAAGGGCTAAATATTGTTTATTACCTGTGGTTTGGATCACAAATTAATTCAGTCTCTAGACTTTCAATTTCATCAAAAACACCCTCACACTATCATTTCTCATCCAATAGGCTACTCTCTCATGATTCCATCAAGTGAAGTCGTTAAGTAGCTAAAGTGGCATGCCAACTCAGCACAGGTAGGCCCCACATTGAAGGTAAAATTTCAAAACTAACCCTCGCTCTCTTCTAACTGAGATTTGACCAAGTTTAACGCGGTAGATATGTTAGCAACATCCGAGTTTAATCAATTGGATAATTTCTCACAAAAAGAGAAGGCATGTTATACCATTGTAATGCGACATTGACAATTAAAACGACATTTCCTTTGTAAGTGCTGAGATAAAAAAAAATTTGTTAAAGAGAGCCATTTTTGTCATTAGTTCCTGGTACCCATCACCAAATTTCATTTTTGTTAAAGAGAGCCATTTTTATCATTTTTTGTTAAAGAAAGCCATTTTTAACAGCAAAATTAGGGTTCGTCGAAATGGCGAGACTTGAATATGATAATGGAGGACTCCAAAACCACCAATAAGCTAACTGAGTTTTTGGCCTACATGATTTACTGGTTTGAAGATTCGAATGTCGTTTTCATCGACCCGGTTTGCGTGCTCAACTGCTCCTACACCCGGCTTAGGGTTTCACCTTTCGCTTACTAATGTCACCAATTCAAATCCACATGTCCACCGGAGCCTAGCATTGCTTCAAATTCTAGAAAACGAAAGCAGAAGGAGAAGAAGAAGCCTTAGGCTCTGAACGACAGAGAAGGCAAGAAGTGTGACATTTCTTACTGAAGGCACATAGATCTTTAGTCGGAGCAATTAATGTGTTAGAGGTTATGAGCAATTTGATGGATTGTTTGGGTCCTGAAACTTCATCTCCAGATGAGGGGGAACACGAAGATTGCAAAAGGGGTTTGGAGAGGCGGCTTAATAGGGGTTCCGGGGTAATCTGGGTTAGAATAAGAGGGAGGGTTCGTTTCGTAATTTTGCCTTATAGGTGGGCCCCATCTATGTTGATTTGGCATGCCACTTCAGCTACTTAACGACTCCATTTGATGGAATGATGACGGAGTGACCTATTGGATGAGAAATGATAGTGTGGAGATGTTTTTTATGAAATTGAAAGTCTAAGAAGTGAATTGATTTCGGACCCAAATCACAGGGTAATAAACAATAGAGAAAATATTTCAAGCAGTACCTGAACTTAGGCCGACTCCTAACTTCAGTACCCGACTATGCAAAACTATCACTTTGGTACCCCAAGTTTGAAGCCCGACCCAAGAACGGTACACGCCGTCAATAACAGTGTTAAGAGCCCAGCCACATGGCAATACCTGAAGGGTAATTGGGTCATTTCGTTACCCATCTATTTCCTTCACCAGGCTTGTCGACAGTCAATGAAGATGGTTCGGATCTTTGTTCCGAATGTGAGATATCAGACAATTCTTTCGGACTCGTCCCAATTTCCTCCTTCCAACCAACTTGGAAAACCTCCTCCCTACAAAAGACAGAATTCGAGATTAAGATTTTGCACAGACATTCTATCAAACAAAAGTGTATCATTTGAAGCTATCAGCTCCATGAATAAAATCTTGAAATTCGATCTACTGCATCAACAAAACAATTTAGAATTCATTCCTACAACCTCCCGACAAAACACGCCCAAATCCAATAAATTGAAATACACCCAAATCAATTAAATTGAAATACATGCCCAAGTCTACGATTACATTCCTGTTCCGGTTCCCGTCGAGCAGTACTTCCACCATGACCGTGACACCGGCTTCTTCAGCTCCGACGGCTTCCACCATGATCTTGTTCGATTCAGTTCAAGACTAGATGGTGAGGGGAAGGAGGAAATTGGGCGAAGAGAGCGAGGGAGATGCGAGCATCTGAATCGAACTAGTGTTAACGTTAAAGTACTAACGTCGACGTTTGTGTGGTGTATGGCTTTTTGTGTTGTCAATTTAATAGCCATTAGATCGAGTTAGGCTGACGTGGCGAGCTCACAATGATATCCAAGCAGATCTTAGCAACTTCTTTTCTAGCAGAGAAGCCGAATCCGTGTGAGAGATAACAGTCAAAATTCACTAGAACATAACAGAAAAGATAAATTTTAACATTCTCAATCATGAATAAGCCCAAAGTATACATCAGAAAAGATATAGACAAATAATATGAGACGCACGGTGCAACACTTACTAGATAATACAAAAGTTCTCCTAGTAATCTTAATAACAACCACAAACTCAGTTGACATAAAACTGCAGAAATTGTTTTCTACATTGTCTTTGTATTTCTCATGTTTTTTATGTGACATCGAGTTATTTAGCATTATGAACCAGGTTGAGATTCTTATTATTAATAACTGATTTCTGAACATGGGGTGTGGTGAACCAGTGTGCTGTTCTATAACCTTTGCTAACAATAACTTGCTTAGGACACCGTTTCTTTTTGCAAGCTCATGGGACTATGAGGGTCTTAAGATTTGGAATGTGTATTCTTTCTAATACATAATTATTGAGGCTGAACAGCCTCAGAAGGAATGTATCTGTGTGTGTGTGCGCGCTCGTGCGCAGTGTGATAAAGGATGAACCTCATCAGTCTTTTCAATTACATGGTTGCATTGGAAAGCTGCAGTTAGGTTTCTTGGAGGGTTTCTGTGTCGTTTTGCATTGTTGTGCTGATGTGATTTGTTCCACCTTGTGCGTATCTTGTTGGTGCTTTCATAAAACTGCATTACTTGTAGGTGAAATACTTTGTATTGATCAAAAGAGCCACATCAATCGAAAGAGCAATGACTTAGCTCGAGCACCTTATGAGTTAGCTCTTGCACTTTGTGTTGCTTGCAATGCTGTATGTGG
Source organism: Rosa multiflora (assembly GCA_002564525.1). NCBI lineage: Eukaryota > Viridiplantae > Streptophyta > Magnoliopsida > Rosales > Rosaceae > Rosa > Rosa multiflora. The sequence continues at coordinate 317,462 of BDJD01003531.1, forward strand.
TTCTTATAGTTCTGATTGTTGGAATTTCTATTTTTTGTAGGCTGCGTGGATTAAAGCTCACCAAGAGGAAAAGAGACAAGCCGTGGGATTCTCAAGTTAAATGAGGGCAGATATGAAGGGGATTAATGATAAGAAAGTTTCTGCAATTGATCAACCTAATGATCAATGTGAATTTTTTTGTGTTTCTTTTGTATTGTTACAGGAGAATACTTTGTGTATGAAAGTCAATTCAGTTGATTGGATCGGATTTCTGAATTTAAAGCCATCATAGTCAAACTGATTGACAGCTTTTCTTCCTATTGAAATATTTTTCGTAGTCCATAACCAATCTTACAAGTTCAGTTGATTAAATTGAATATTTTTCCCATTACGTTAACTATATGGTAATATTTAAAATTGTTCAATATTAATTGTATGATCACCATGATTTGTAAAAATTGATAGTTAAAAATAAGAATAAAGATTTAAAAGAACAAATTGAACTATATATCTATACTATTATTAACAGAAGATGTGTTGTTAGCCAAAACTGATTCTTTTTACCTTTATAACCCTCAAATATTAAAATATCATGGATTATATTTTAACATTAGGGATAAAAATGTAAAAAGCAAAATTAAACAATAAAAAAACAAAATAAAAGAAAATAACTATTTTAATCTCTCCACTCTCAAAATTATAACTCCCCACTACTCTCACACACATCGGGTGTGTGGACATTTTCTAGTATTATATTACCAAACAATTAAGGAAAGAAATTATTTCATGTCCAAGTTGGTCATTTTACTAACTCAGCATTTTTAGTATTAAGTTTACCAAACACAGAAAATGTTCACCTGGTCAATTATTGACCAAGAAAATAATGCTCAACCACCCTTGGATGTAAATCCAATGGCAGAGAGAATTATTATTAAGTTGAAGTGTTTTGTTTTCCACCATTGGATGTAAATCTAAGAGTTATTGAGCATAAATTCTTTGGTCAGCAACTGACCAGGTGAACACTACTGTACCAAACACTTTGTCATTACTTTTAGCACTCATAACACTTATAAAAATTCAGTTTACCAAACACCAACTTCTTTGCTTTTCAGCCACTTATTTTCATAAATAAGCAAAAGTCTGCTTTTCTAAAAGCACATTCGTACCAAACTCATCCTAAAAACAAGTGCTACATTTCTGGCTGAGGTTACTTCAAAGGATAGCAAAAGAACTTCCCCCAATTTAAAAGACCGCCAATCAAATTGGGACGAAGAAAGTCACTACTATTAAGTAGGTGCAAATTCTTACTAGAAAACTCAAGTTCAAACTAAATGAAATGATCAAACTGATTAGTACATGATTGTGCTCAAACAAGAGCATCTTATTTATGCCATACTCATAGGCCACAATTCAGATAATTAACTAATGAGTTGCGAAAGTGTAATCTCTGGTTGTCCCAAGGAACTTGCAGGGTGGGATGATAAGCCCATGGGTAAAAACGAAAACAACCAAAAAATAACTAGGAAAACCAAAACTCGAAAAAATAGAAAAACTCAGTTTTGAGGCCTTAAACGACCCCGAAAGCCCGAAAAAGACCACAGCTCATGGCAAAGTGATAAGTCTTGTTTCTGGCGCGATTCCCTTTCCGGAAAGGTAAGGCACGTCCTAATCGGACATCGAGCTATTTCGTGTCTACTAGTCACTTTTCGTTTTCCTCCTTTTGCACGATCCAACTGCTCTTCGAATTGGGCTGCCATTCGTTCTGCATCATTCCTTGACCTTGGTTCTTCGCAACGATGGCCTCCCTTGCCCACATGATGATTTGGTGGACTGACCTGGAGAACTTGTTCTAGCTTTTGAGCTTTTGTTTGCCTGTTTCCTATTTCGCTTTGAATTAGGGGTTGTTTGTCTGTTTTTTCTTGTCTGTAGGCCTTGGTGCCTTCCCTGGGCTTGACCCCTTTAATGAAATTTCATTATCCAAAAAAAAAAAGAGGAATTCTACATATCCAATGTCTGAGGTATGAAACAACTAAAAACTAGAACATGTTCAAGTGTATCTCTATTTTGTGTCTGGCCCAAATTCTAGGTTACTTGACCTTAGGGCTGGCTTAAATTACCAGGCCTACCGAAACCAGCCGAAAACCGGCCGAACCGGTGGCCTCGGCGCCGACAAATCCGGTACCCGAAGGTACGGCACGGTACTACCGTACAGAAGCAAAGTTATCGGCTCGGTAGTGGTACAACCAATTGCATAGGTTCGGTGCTACCGAACCAGCCGAGAGAGAAGTTTCTGGATTTAATTCAAAAAAATCCAATTCTCTTGCGTCTGCCAAGCATCGAACCTTTGCCAAGGTCACAACAAACTCGAGCCTCTTACCACCAAGCCACAAGCTTGCTTGTGCATAGTTAAGGAAAAGAAAATAATTAAATTGAATCAGAAATGATGAAAATTAAAGTGTGTTTCAACTTTCGAGTCGTCTTCTTCGTTCTCTCTGTTTCTCTTTCTCTCACTTTCTGCTCTCTATCTCTCTCTCCATTTCTGGCTCTTGTTCTTCTTATATTCTTTTGCTTCTTCCTCCATTTTCTCATTATTATACTTATTCATTCTTCCACTTCTTCTTTCACCTCTAGATATGAATCAAAAATGGGATCTCCAACTGAATTTCTAGATCTGGATTTAGGATGGCCGCTGTTCTTCCTCATTGCCGCCGCAGCGTCGGTCGACAAACCGAAACCGAGCCGCAAATTCGGTATACCGATCTATCGGTATCGGCAGCGGTTCAAAAAATTCAGAACCGATGAGTTTCGGTTCGGTAGCAGTGGTGGAGCAAAAAATCCGGTTACCGGTACCGAGCCAGCCCTACTTGACCTAGTGGTAATAGGGTTTAATAAGAAGAATCTAGAGATTCCTATTCAATGTATGATTATCTTTCCTTGTATGGTTCAGACTCTATGCATTGTAATCCTCTATATAAAGAGACCCCTATTATCAATGAGAATACACAGCGATTATCTCTCAATTCTCGTTTCTCTAAAACACGTTATGAGCATAAAGCCCTAATCCTGAAAACCCTAATTCTATAGCCCTAAAATTCCAACATCGACCACCCCACATATTGAAGCCCTACTCTCAAGGAGCCCAGAACCTACAGCGGAATCACCAGAACCAGCCAGAATCGACCTGAACCGACAGTCAGAAAATCTGAACCGGCCCCTGCCCTGCCGAGACCTGCAGCGCATCTGCCGAGCTCCTATCGACAGATCCTGCCCTAGCCTTTGACAGCTCCTGCAAAAGCCCCCACACGCCCCTGCACTTGACAGCCCTCGACAACCCTACACACATTTGCCGAAGCCCCGCGCACCCCTGCTGAGACCTACCGACAGCCCCTGTCGAGTCTTGCTTGTAGCCCCCTGCAACTAGCCTCGCTAGCTGTCGACATCTGCCGACAGCCCTCGCACAAGCCTCGTAAGCACCGCCCAGCAGCCCCGGCCAGCGACCACAGCCGACCACCGCTGACTTCCGACCACTTTTCCGGCGACCTCCGGCAACCTTTTTCCAGCCACCTTCAAAAGACTTTTCCGGTCAAGATTTTCGGCAACTTTTCAAGGTAAACTTTTCTAAAAGTTCATGTTTTTTAAGTTTTTCATACTTTTTCTTTTTCTTGGGGATTTGCAACCTCCCTTCTTCTACCCCCCTTTCTTCTTCATATGGGAGACCAAAAGCCGAACTGTGGGGGTTCGTGCTCACTCCAAACTTGGAGCTTATAGAGTCCTCCAAACTTAGAGTTTGTTGAGAAGTAAACGATCGACCACATACATCGTTGTTTCGATCTAATAAAACCCCTCTTGGAATTGAATTTTCTTAGGAAGCGACAACGCTCAGAAATCCCTAATTTCTTGGAAGCAACTACGATCAGAACTTTTATAGTTTTTAGTGATAGCCTTTTTCGCTCCGAAACTAACCCTAATCTTGTGTTGTTTTTCAGGATGAGTAACCTGAATAAGTTGAACTTTGGAAACCATCCAAGAGCCTAGTCAGAACGTGCTCTCTATTAAGCATGCTACTGCTTTTGAAACAAATCAAGCTAAAGCCATAATTCTCATGACAAGGCACATGAATGACGCGCTCCAAAGTGAATACCTCAATGAGGAAGACCCCAGAAATCTATGGGTGGAACTTGAGCAGTAATTTAGCAACGTTCGTGACTCCCTGCTTCCTGATTTAGAAGGGAGATCGCATAGCCTCCGCTTTTGTGATTTCAAGTCTGTGTTTGATTATAAATCGGAAGCTCTTCGTATCAAGTCTTTGATAGAGTTTTGTGGCAAAACCATAACTGATACGATGTTAATCGAGAAAACTCTCTCTACCTTCCCCGTCTCTGCCCTGATGATCTCAAAGAATTATCAGATTGATATGAATGCAGGACGTATCACAAGGTTTCATGAGCTCATTGGCGCCATGAACGTAGCTGAGAAGCACGACAATATCCTTGTGAAAAACTATAATGCTAGACCCGTGGGAACCAAGTCTATTCCGGAGTCTAACTATAGTCGCGCCCCCAAGGGAGGACGCAAGGAGCGAAAATCTAAGAGTAGGGACAATTTTGGACGTTTTGGTCCATATTCTCGCCCTAAAGAGGAAGGAAACCGCCAAGAGAGGCGTGCACGGAACCGTGGAGGTCAACTTGTGAAGAAAGAGAGAGGCAGAGCCTCCAGCCATGGTGGTGACCCCACCAAGAGTAATGGTCGTCCAAATCGTGCCCCAAAGGCTCCTCGATCAAGGGAGCCTGACCATAATGATGTTTGTCTTTGATGTGGATCAACCGGACATTGGGCCAAAGCATGTAGAGTATCCTAGAATGTTGCAGACGCATACAAGGCGTATCGTGAAGTAAGGAAGGCGCACTACATGGAGCAAGAAGATCAAGAGGATGACGTTGCTCTTAGGGTGGACGACTTCAAGGGCCAAGAAACTAGCGATTTTGATTAAGTCATTTTTATTTTCCAAGAGATGTAGGCAATTGCCATATTATTTTTGTAGTAGATGCCAATGACATTAGTTTTTCTTCAAAGTAGGCGTACTCAATGTAAGTGTGATGTCTAGGAAGGTTTTGAGATCAGTGGTACTTAAGTGAGCCTTGCTCCACCGACATCTCTCTACTCGCCTGGTCACATTTGCATTGAAATTATCGAAAGAAGTTAGACGACTACCATTGATTTGCATTAGCTAGTTCATTGGATTAGATTTCTTTGGTCAAAGAAACAATGATGTAATTCTGTTTGGCTTATTAATAAAAGTTGAGTTCTTTTCTTTATGACTCCTTTTTAATTACGAGCTTTTCTTTTAGGAATGGATTATGGAGAACTACAATGTCTTGCAGATAGTGCGACTACGCACACCATTCTACGCCATAGGCAAGTATTTTTAGAGATGTTGCCTACATATTCCTATGTGACTATGATGGTTGGGCCATCAGGTTTAGTTCAAGGACATGGAATGACCCAATTCCTATTACCAAATGGCACCTTGATTAAAGTTGCAGAAGCTCTCTACGCTCCTAAGGCAAATCGAACCTAATTGAGCTTTAAAGATGTAAGAGCCAATGAATTCCATGCAGAAACGCATACTGAGAACAGAAAAGAGTTCCTTTGCATTACCTCTAATGATTGCGAACGGAAGCACATCTTAGAGAAGCTTATGTGTCAATCTAGTGGACTTTATGTCACTACAATTTGACCAATTGAATCCAATAATGTGATAAGAGAAGAACTCTTGGATTCAGACACATACTGGCTTTGGCATGACCGACTAGGACATCCTGGTTGTGATATGATGCTCCGCACGGATATCCAGTCTTCAGAGTGAGAACAAGCAAGAATCGAAAACTGATTCCCGGACTTAGCATGACTGCAACAACCACAGCCTCTGGCGCTGCAGCTGTCTTGGGCCACCATAGGGCCGCCCATATCCCTTGTGATGACCCCATAAATGGCGCCACCCATGGCCATGATGCCATGGATGATTCACCCCATGGCCAAGACGCTATGGATGCCACTTTTCATGGTTCCAATGCCATGATGGGTGATGTAGTCACACATTTTTTTTCTAATAGCGCTACAGACGTTCAGACCTAACCAAAATCCTCATTGGTTGCTTCTAAGGCCCCTAGCTCATTTTGAAAAGCCTGTTCTTTCGGGAAATTAGGACCGAGACCGTCCTACCCAAAGGATCCCAAAATACTCATTCCGTTCTTACAGAGAATCCAAGGGGATATCTGTGGACCAATTCAACCATCATGCGGACCTATTAAATACTTTATAGTATTGGTTGATGCGTCGACAGGCTGGTCATAAGTCACGCTGTTGTCCACTCGTAAAGCTGCTTATGCTAAACTCCTTGCCCAGATTATTCGTCTACGGGCTCACTACCCTGACCATCCTATTAAGTCAATTCGACTTGATAATGCTGGGGAGTTTACATCGAAAAAATTTGATGACTATTACATGTCACTGGGGATTGATGTCGAGCGTCCAGTTCCCCATGTTCATATCCAAAATGGTCTCGTGGAAGCTGCTATCAAACGACTATAGATGATAGCACGAACATTGGTTATGAGCACCAATCTTCTTGTTTCCACTTGGGGATATGCAATATTGCATGCAGCGATGCTAATTCGTCTACGACCCTCTACAACCCAATCTTACTCTGTGTTACAGCTAGTAACTGGGTACGAGCCTGATGTCTCGCACTTACGCATTTTTGGGTATGCCATTTATGTGCCTATTACGCCGCCATAGCGTACTAAGATGGGTCCACAACGATGAATGGGCATCTATGTTGGCTATGAATCTCCAACTATCGTTTGCTATCTTGAACCCTTGACAAGCGATCTTTTTACCGCTAGATTTGCGGATTGTCACTTTGATAAGACAGTCTTCCCATCGTTAGGGGGAGATAACAACACATATGTTCAACAGGAACGACAGGAATTGTTGTGGTCTGTCCCCACTATGTCTCATCTCGATCCCTGTACCGCACAGTCCGAACTTGAAGTGTGACGAATAATCAAGCTTCAGAACGTAGCAGATACTCTGCCTGATGCGTTTCCTGATGTTGCCAAAGTGATGAGATTACACATACCTGCTGCAAACGTGCCTGCAAGGATCGATGCCCCAAATACTGGACATAACGCCACTCTTGTGACACCAGGAGATGGTGCCATTGCCCAAAATGGCAATGATGTAGCGTCTATGGCCATAGGTCTCGCAAGGAAGCGCGGTAGACCAATTGGTTCGAAGGATACTCGCCCTATTAAGAGAGCGAACGAGGCATAAACAAATCCTTTGATCATCGGTACTCAAAATCGGTCCCATGAGAATGTTCTGGATTATGGTTGTGTCCAAGAGACATAATTGGGGGACGCCTCAATGTCAGAACCTATCCCTGAGAACGTAGAGATCTCTGTGAATTACACTAGTGTACATGTGACGTGGAAAGAAGCTCCATCATCGTTGAGGATGTATTCGGGTACTCCGTAGCCCGTGAGATTATTGAGATCGATGACATCGAACCACGCTCCGTTGATGAATGCTAACGTAGAGCCGATTGGCCAAAATGGAAAGATGTGATCCACGCAGAACTTGATTCTCTAGTGAAAAGAAAGGTATTTGGAAAAGTTGTACCAATACCGCCCAACACCAAACCTGTTGGTCATAAATGGGTATTCGTTAGAAAGTGTAATGAGAAAAACGAGATTGTTAGGTACAAAGCTCGCCTTGTGGTGCAAGGCTTCTCACAATGCCCTGGAATCGACTACGAGGAGACATATTCTCTCGTAATGGACGTCATTACGTTCCGCTACCTTGTCAGTTTGGTAGTTTCCGAAAAGCTGAACATGTAGCTTATGAATATGGTTACTGCGTATCTATATGGAGATCTAGATACAGAGATATATATGAAGGTCCCAAATGGACTTCAGCTATCCAAATCAAGTGGCTCTAAACCACGGAGCGCGTTTGCCGTAAGATTGAAACGCTCACTATATGGATTCAAACAATCTAGACAAATGTGGTATAACCATCTAAGTGACTACTTGTTTGGTAAGGGATATGTCAACAATGAACTATGCCCATGTGTGTTCATAAAAAGGACAAGTTCCGGGCAATAGCAGCAGTTTATGTCGATGACATGAACATAATTGGCACCCTTAAAGAGTTAAGGGAAATCACTGAACACTTGAAATCCGAGTTTCAGATGAAAGATATTGGGAAAACACGGTTCTACCTCGGTTTGGAACTTGAGCACCGTAAAGATGGTATCCTGATTCATCAATCAGCTCATACCCAAAAGATGCTTAGGCGTTGCAACACTGATAAGATTAAGCCTTCAAGCACCCCAATGATCGTCCGTAGTCTTGATCCAAAGAAGGATCTATTTCATCCAAAAGATGACGATGGAGAAGTGCTAGAGGCAGAAGTGCCCTGCCTAAATACAATAGGCGCATTATTGTACTTAGCACAATGCACAAGACCGGATATCTCATTCCCTGTAAACTTGCTAGTTAGATATAGCTTTGTGCCAACACGACGTCATTGGACTGGCGTTAAAGATATCTTTCGATACCTAAGTGGTACGGTTGATATGTGCTTGTTCTATCCCTATAAGAGAGAAGATGGATTCGGACCCATCAAGTGCCAAGGACACCATACATGGTGAACTGCGTTCCCTCTCCCCATCCCAAAACGATATGTGTTTTGGAAGGTTTTGCTGATGCTGGGTACCTCTCTGATCCACACAAAGGTCGCTCCCAAACTGGCTATGTATTCACCATGAGAAAGACTGCGATTTCTTGGAGGTCTACAAAGCAGATCTTGGTCGCTACCTCTTCGAATCATGTAGAGATTATTGCTCTTCACGACGCAGTTCGTGAATGTATATGGCTTCGATCCATAGTTACACATATTCGAAGTAATTGTGGTCTGAAGTCTACCACAGATGAGCCAATAAGCATTTATGAGGATAATGCTGCTTGCATTGAATAAATGAAGCAAGGCTACATTAATGGCGACAACACCAAGCACATATCGCCTAAATTCTTCTACAATCAGCAACAACAGAAGTTCCTCTAGATTAAAGTAAACTAGGTTCGATCTGAGGACAATGTGGCAGACTTGTTTACTAAGTCATTGCCCAAATCCACATTCGAGAAACACGTGGCAAGAATTGGCTTGTGAAAATTATTTGAACTCCCATGATTGTAGTCAACAGGGGGAGGAGCAGACATCAGGGGGAGATGTCTACATGTTCGTCTCGAAGTGTGAAGGGTGTGTTGTGCTCTTTTTCCCCTTCAACCGAGGTTATTTTTGTTCCACAGGGTTTTTGTTACTCGGCAAGGTTTTTAATGAGGCAACGAGAGGAGCATCACGTTTGGGCGACACAAGGGGGGGAGTGTTCAAGTGTATCTCTATTTTGTGTCTGGCTCAAACTCTAGGTTACTTGACCTAGTAGTAATAAGGTTTAATTAGAAGAATTTAGAGATTCCTATTCAATGTATGATTATCTTTCCTTGTATGATTGAAACTCTATGCATTGTAATCCTCTATATAAATAGGTTCTTATTATCAATGAGAATACACAGCGATTACCTCTCAATTTCCTTTTGAGAGTTTCTATTGGGACCTCTAAATCTGCTCACTTGACCTCACTCTGTTATGAATTATTAAATGACATATATAACCTACTATAAAATGACTATTAGGGACAATAATTATACAAAAAAAATGATTATATTTATTTTCTCTAGACTTTCCAATTCAATAATATTAGATTGCATTCATATATATATATATATATATATATTAAGAAATAAAACTATGATTAAGAAACGAAATGGCACAATGTCGCTTCTCCTCCTCTCTTCTTCGTCTTCTCCGTTCAGCTCGCCGGTTCTCCTCACTCCCGAACCCAACAACAACCCAAAACGACGCCGAACTGGTATCAAACATCCTCCTCCACCACCACAACCCCTTCCACGCCATGGAGTCCTCTCTCCAGCTCCACGGCATCACTCTCTCCCCCGACCTCCTCCACCACACTCTCCTCCGCCTCAAGCACAATTCCAAAATCGCCCTCGCCCTCTTCCACTACGCCAAGTCCCTCCCCCCCCCCCCGCCCCTCACCTCCCACGCCTTCCACCTCCTCATCGACATCGTCGCCAAGGTCCGCCAGTACGACGTCGCTTGGCAGCTCATCCTCGAAATGGACCGCCACAACCTCACCCCCACCGCCGCCACCTTCCTCATCCTCATCCGCCGCCTCATCGCCTCCGGCCTCACCCGCCAGGCCGTCCGGGCCTTCGACGACATCGAGACCTTCGTCCTGACCCGCCCCACCGCCCAAGACTTCTGCTTCTTACTCGACACCCTCTGTAAATACGGCTACGTTAAGCTCGCGGCTGAAGTTTTCAACAAAAGGAAGCATGACTATGTGGCCGATGTGAAAATGTACACTGTTCTGGTTTACGGGTGGTGTAAGATCGGCCGTTTCGATATGGCGGAGAGGTTCTTGAGGGATATGATCGAGCGAGGTGTTGAGCCCAATGTGGTTACTTACAATGTGTTTCTGGATGGGATTTGTAGGAAGGCGAGTTTGCACCCTCAGGACAGGTTTGAGAGAACCATAAGAAATGCACTGAAGGTGTTCGACGAAATGTCCAGCAGAGGCATTGAGCCGGACGTGACGAGTTTTTCGATCCTTCTTCATGTTTATAGCCGGGCGCATAAGCCCGAGTTGTCGCTTGATAAGCTCAAGGAAATGAGGGAGAGGGGGATTTGCCCCACCGTGGCGACTTACACTTCAGTTGTTAAGTGTCTTTGCTCTTGCGGGAGGCTTGAGGAAGCGGAGGAGTTGCTTGGTGAGATGGTGAGGAATGGGGTTAGTCCGTCTGTGGCTACGTATAATTGTTTTTTCAAAGAGTATAAGGGGAGGAAGGACTCGGAAAGCGCTTCGAAGTTGTATAGGAAGATGAAGGAGGATAGATTGTTTGCGCCGAGTGTGCACACTTATAATATATTGGTGGGGATGTTTTTGCAGTTGAATCGAGTGGAGATTGTGAGAGAGATATGGGATGACATGAAAGAGAGCGGGGCGGGGCCGGATTTGGATTCGTATACGATGTTGATTCATGGGCTATGTGAGAAGCAGAAGTGGAGAGAGGCGTGCCAGTTTTTTGTGGAGATGATAGAGAAGGGGCTTCTTCCTCAGAAAGTTACTTTTGAGACGCTTTACAGAGGGTTAATACAGTCTGATATGTTGAGAACTTGGAGAAGATTGAAGAAGAAGCTCGATGAAGAGTCTGTTACTTTTGGATTGGAGTTTCAAAATTATCACCTTAAGCCATACAGGAGATGATCAGGATGTGTTGTATTTCTTGCTTATGTTTTGAGGTACCATTAAACAGCTGCATTGTTGTCATGCTGTTTATTATTGTATGATCATTGATAATGAGATAATTTTGCTCATTCACACTCATTATACTTACAGTTTTCAAAAGAATTCTTTAAAGTTTAAAATTGTTTGATTCCATATTGACAAAACCTGTGAGCAATTCTTTTGAACACTGAGTTATGTTACCAACTAATAAACCATGGATTAGTTGATATTTGAATATGAGTATAATGTAACTGGCAACCTTGCAGTTTCAGATTACTGTATACCGGGTCAATTACAACAAAACCATAAAATAGTTGCAATACAGTAGTGAATATCAGGCTCTTTTCTTGCAGTGAGCTGCAGTGGTCATTCACATTGCTTTTGTCATCAATCATGTAATTCTTCTTAATCAACTTCAAAGTAATAGTCGAAATGTGCTTATACACATTCCACATCTTGGTACGCTAAGGCATTTAGTTTCTCTCCCTAACTTTTGTCCGTTTTGTAATGCAGTGGATTATAGAATCTGTTGTCAAGTTACTTGCTGCTTCTATGGTTCACATAAAGGAAAACATTAACGATAACCTTCTTGCTTCAGACCATAACAGAGATCTGGTAATTATATTTTTCTTTGTTTATTTTATTCTATTATTTAATTTTTTTTTTTATGACTGTTGCTTTTTCCATCACTGAGTGCTGGATTATGGCCAAGGTTTGAAGTCACTTTTAACCAATTTCATCTGCGTCAGGATGCAGTTAGTGTCTTTAGGAAAGTCATGACAAGTTGTCAGAGGATCTTCTTCAAAAGAAGTTACCTGAGGTTAGTTTAGTTTGAGGTTGAGCCTAATTTTTTTTCTTTGTCTTTTTAAAGTAAGATAAATTTATTTATTTATTTATTTTTTTAATTTTTAAATTTTTTTTTTTTGAGAAATATCAGACGGAATGGACAGGATGGATTAGGCCTTCCTTCAGCTGTGAATATTTAAATATGATAGATTTCATTCGACAGGATGGATCAGTTGTGATCTTGGACCCTGCAAAGCTCCAAAAGAATGGAAGTTATTCATTTGAACAGAGTGGTTGGTCCAACTACCACACAAGGTACTTTTTAGAGGCTTTTCTTCATCAACCTCGTTTTAATCGTCAATATAATTTCGATTTAACTACATTGTACTTTCTTTTCAGATGAGGATTTCAAGGACACTCAACAATTGCCCAGATATGTGATGGATGGCTACAGTATATAGGCATATTTTCTTATGTCAAACCGGATCTAGCAAAACAGATACCATGGTGAGATACAATCCAACAGTTTCAGTCAGTTATCTATTGCAATTTCAAATATTAAGCCGAGTATATCTTGGAGATGAGCATGCAGGCATTTGTCATATGTTGCATGGAGTAAGAAAATGACACAGTTGTTTTTCCTACTCTGGTCAAGCTTTTTAAACTGAACTAACATGTTCTATGCTTTTGCAGAGTGGTTCCATCAGGTTGGTCAAACTGATGACTTGCAGATTGGTAGTTTAATTCTAGATCTTCTGGTAGAAGATTTGTCTACTGCCAAATATCTTTTCATATTGGTTGTTTTATTTTATTTCAAACTATTACTTCATTGCAAAGAAAAACTGGCTGCATGCAACTTGTGTATCCTTAAAAATTCACAAATTAGAGATCCGGAGCGACACTTGTGATAATGGCTCGAGTATTCCAGATGATATAATGCATGCATTCAGTGAATTCAACCACTGATATTCTTATCCTCATGAAATATGGTGAGGTGAATCGAGTTGTCAGTTCTACTGCAATCAATAACTGCAGTAGCCATTCCCAGAGGTCAGTCTTCAGCTCTGACTTCTTTTTATGGTGATGTGCAATTGTTGTTCCATTTCACAAATTTGAATCAACTGAACACGAGACTGCACTGCCCCATGTAACTGCTCTCTTGGAAGCAGGCATTGAATTCAGAAGCTCAGTTGATGGCTTAATGAGTATTGATTTCAAAGATGGAGTTCTCATGATTCCACAGCTTGCAATTGCAGAGATGAATGAACCTTTGTTCAGGAACCTCATAGCCTTCGAGCAATGCTATAATGGTTGCGGGCATAAAGTAACTTCTTATGCACTTTTAATGGATAACCTCATTGCTTCCAGTAAGGATGTTGTTTTTCTTTGTGACAAAGAAATAATCCATAATTGGTTGAGTGCTGAAGAAGCTTCCCAGTTGTTCAGTAAGCTTTATAGTGACACATTGATTGATGATTTTTGCTATGGCGGGCTCTGTGCTACAGTGAATAAATATTACAAAGATGGAAAAAGTGGATAGCCCGATTGAAACACGATTACTTATCTAATCCATGGAAAATCACCTCTTTTGTTGCAGCCTTTATCCTTCTGGTTCTCACCCTATTGCAGACAACATGTACCATTCAGCAATACTATTCTCCTCCTCAGTGATGTTTGTTACTAGTTTACTTAATTTGTGCTATTCATTCCTTGGCAATGTATTTTGATGTACGTACTTACTGTTTTACGGAATTTCAAATAAAAGTTGGATTGCAGATGAGTGACAACGTTACTTGATATTTGTAGGCCGGTAGGCATCATCTCTTATGCTTTTACCTTTTTAATTCAGGAGCCATTTCTCATTTGTTTTCCATTATTGTTGTATTTAAGCTTATTTCGCATTTGATGTTACTCTCACCTCACTGCTCCCCTCTTAAGTTCTGAAAACGTGATCGAGCTGGAGTGATTGGACAATGAAAAGTATAAGCAACTTTCATCCCGCCCTAAACAAATATACCAGCAGGTGTGCTTCCTGTGAATATTCTCGCGGAGGCTGGCTTTGAATTTTCCAGTATGATGAGCATAGATTTCAGAGACAGGATTCCTACAGTTCCACAACTAGCAACTGGAGACTGGACCAATGTTCAGGAACCTCATTGCCTTTGAGCAATGTTAACATGGCCGCTAGCATAAGATCACATCTTATGCCCTATTAATGAATAATCTCATCAGCTCAAGCAAGGATATGGATTTCTTTTGTGACAAAGGAATAATGGTTTGTTGGTTGAGCTCAAAAGATGCTTTCCAATTTTCAACAAGCTTTACAGTGACACCTTTCTCAAGCAATTCTACGTACTATGGTGGACTGTGCTGAAGTGAATAGATATTACGAAATTACATGGAACAAGTGGCTGGAAAATTGAAGCATGATTATTTATGTAATCCATGGAAAACTGCTTCTCTGGTGCAGCCTTCATCCTTCTGGTTCTCACCCTATTGCTCACCACATATACCATTCGGCAATCCTATTCTCCTCATTACTCAACACTTATTAACAATTTTACCTAGTGAAATGAAAGTTCATTTTACATTTTTACATTTACATGTGTATTTTGATGTGATGGTTTTGAGAAATCTAAACATAATGCAATTCTAATATGTCAGTGCTCTGCTCTAATATGCTATGAAAACATTAGCCTGGGAGGGGCTGGATCACTTACACAGAAACAAGTATTTGTAAATTAAAACCGAAGCTATAAAAAGTTAAAAACAACCCAGTTCGGAAAATATGTACTTCTGAAATTTTAGAACATATTCTTTAATAGACATAAATTAACATGCATGCATTCTGGGTCTTGAATTTTGGACCTGATTAGAAATTAATCTGAATACCTGAAGCACTAGTTTAGTTCAGTTCATTTGGATATTTCAGAGGTACATAAATTGTAAAACCAGTCCAAACTCTCGGTCAACCAGTTATATATATAAAAAAAAAAATTAAAAAAAAAAACACGTCAACTTGATCAGAGTGGAAAAGATCAGTACGCAATGCAAGGCTTAAGTCAATGTTTTTTGCGCTATTTGCATAATTTCCTGAACCTCTCCAGCTTTCGTTTGAACGGAATATCTGCACAAAATCCCGACCAAATTCAGTCTTTGCTCTGCACAAATTCCCTTCTCTTATTATTGCATCCTGTAAATATGGTAGTAGATCAGTACTAGCTTGTAGGCTTGTACCTTCGGTTCGATCGAGCTTTACTCTTTGTTTGGTGAATGATCGAGCTTTTCTCAAGTAAGTACTTCAATCTAATGTTTGATAACATAGTGATTAAACATAACAAGATTAGAATTGATTCTTCGTATTTATCCTACAAGTACGACAGTTTTTTTTGTGTGGAGCTAGTGTTTTCTTTTAGTTGAATTGATTCCCTGTTATAGTGTTATTGCAACCTGTTTCAGATATTTGGGACAATTCAGATTAGAATCAGAGCCATGGAAAATTATGTTGACAATAGTACCAATCTCGATACTTCGAATAATATCACTGAAGTTCATGAGTGCAGAATTAATGTTGAAGCATTGAAAAACTCCATGACAGCAAAGCTTCGTAGTGAATCACCCTTGCCTGCTAACTGCTCTATCTTCAGAGTTCCACAAGTGCTCCGGCGACACAAGTCAGAGGCATATGGACCTGATGTTGTCTCAATCGGACCCTTTCACCGAGGTGGTAAACAATTTCAAACAATGGAAAATGTCAAACAATGTGTTCGTGTCGGAATTTGGACAAGATAATGTCTATGACTTTTCAAACCTTGTACACGTAGGATGCGTTGAAAAGTCAAAATGTCCACGAGGGATCCTGACTTTTCAACGATAACAAAATGATAAATGTCGAACAAAATGTTCAATCGTACATTAAAACTAAATAGATCTCAGCCTCGACTTCCAACCCTCGTTACTTGAATGTCGTGGGTCTTAGAGCTGGGAGATCACTCCTATAGCTCGGTCGTCACCCAAGCATGCAATGTCATGATCGACCAGCACTACTCTGTTGGACTATCAAAGCCTCCTCCTACATGAAATTGCTCACAAGGGCTTGATCTACTCGAATCTCACCTAACTGGACAAGTGTCACAATCCCATGTCCAGCATGGCCATGAACGTGGGTTAAGGGCGATGTGATTAGAAGAAACCACAAAATGGTGACATCTGTCACCCACTCTGCCGAACCCATGCTGATGGTATGTCAGAAAGGAGCTGACTCCCTTATTTTTGGGGCCAAGCCCATACCTCAATAGTGCACCTCAACCACCTCCAAGCCCTATAAAAAGAAGGACTCTTCATTCATTCAGGGGCGCTCGGATCTTTGGATCACTTTCGAATATACAAAAAGACTTCTCCACCTTCTCACTTTATGATTTGATCATCAGAGCTTGATAGGCCAGCACCACGTTGATGCCTAATTGAGTTACCTTCTTCAATTCTCTCTTCAATATCAGGATCAGTTTCACCTTGGACATCCAAGACGGTGGCAGATCATACGCTGAACCGACCAGTCAACCCAATGGAGAGGAGATAAACCCCACATCTAAGATCCTACCCCACCCCGGATTTCAACGGAACCCTGTTGACTTGATGCAAATGAAATTTTGCATCAACAAAATGGTGCCGTCTGTGGGAAGGCTGGACGCTTAGCACGTGTCTCCACCTTCTCACCCTCCCCGGTTGAAATCCTTATTTTCCTTTTTCGTAGAGTCCATTTGCTTACACACACTTGTTCTCTTTTTACCACGTCAAAGATGGTGACGTACGACTCGGAAACAGACCCAGAGTCTGATCACGACGTTGAGTACAAACACGAGTCGGAGTCAGACCAACAGACAGATTCCGAAGAGGAAGCCAAGGATGTTGGCCCAGAAACCCCCCACAAGAAGCTTGCACATCAAGCTCAAAAGTCCAAGAGAAAGATCCGTCGCACGAAGGCCATCAAAGACAAGCTCGGAGCCTTTGCCCTTGTCTTGAACGACGTTCAAGCACAGACAGCCCTGATCAACCAGAAGTGTGAAAGCCAGGCAGTCGCTAACGAGCGCTTGACGAGGCAGTTGGAGGAGGCTAACAAAGAACTTCTTGCGCAGCAAGAAAGGACTCGACGTATCGAGAACAACTTCAACAGAAACAAGGATCATGAGAAATCCTTAGAATATGAGGAAGGGCTGGATGGTGACGATGAGCGGACGAGGGAATCCGATGATAATGCATTTGAAGACAGAGGATTATACTCCGATGAAGATGAAGATCAAAGGCGCCCAGGAATGAGAAAGTTGAAGCGCAAGACTCGAAGGGCTCTAACATCCAGTGGTAGGCGTAAGAAGGTTGCCAAACCAGTATTGGCAACACAAGTGCCCTTGACGGCAGAATCCATGGCAACCCTGGTTAGGCAAGCTGTAGTTGGAGAGCTCGGGACTATATATAGACGTATGGATCAAATGGACAAAGGGAAGTTACCCTACATTCCGGATCTTGGCTCAGAGGAACTTCCGCTTCCATACACGGAGTCCATAATGCTGGGCAAAACTTCCAAGCATACCAAGTTCCAAAAGATTGATCTTTATGATGGCTCAACTGACCCCTATGACCACTTGGACAACTTCCGGTCGACCATGGATGGAAAAGATGCGACGGAGGCTGACCGGTGCAAAGCCTTTCCCCAAACACTCAAGGGTTCAGCCCTTAACTGGTTTCGTCGCATTCCAGTTGGCACGATCCGGAGTTTCGGGGATATGCGTAGGGCATTCCTCGATGAATTCATGATAGTCTCCAACCGGGTCTATACTCCAAACGACCTCACCCAGATACGTCAACTTCCCGAGGAAAATCTGAGAGATTACGTGATCCACTTTCAAGGAGATTACCACCGATGTGAGGGAGCAGACGAGAAGATAGCATATGCTTCCCTTATGGGAGGATTCCGTTCCGGTCCATTCTTGTTTAAGATCATGCAAGACCCACCAGGTTCTTTCAAAGCACTCATGCGAGAGGCAACGAATTACTCTCGGGCGGAGAATCTTAATTGCGCAAGAGACATGATCATGGACCCTCAACCTGCCGTGGGAACAAAGAGAACCAATGATACTTCCTTTGGAGTGAGAACCCAACCCAACGACAACAAGAAGCCCAAGCCCACCACCACTGGAGGAAACCCAGGAACTAAGCCAAAAGTGCCGCTGTCGCGGTATGGGAAGTACACTCCGCTAGTTGGCTAGAAAACGGAGATCTTTGCAGTCGTCTCACGAGACCTTCCGGAACCTAAGAAGATTAGACCTCCGACGAAAGGAAGAATAGATGAGTCTCACTATTGCAAATACCACAGGGAATATAGACACTCCTTAGAGAAATGCGTGCATTTGGCAGACGCATACCAAGCTTTGATAGATAGGGGTGCCCCGAGCATACAACGCTTCATCAAAAAAGAAGGAAACCAAGCTGGTAATCCAAGGCCAGTTGGTCAGGAGGCACGCCCCAACAACCCCCGGACAGTTATAAACACGATTTCCGGAGGCCCAACCCTGGCCGGAAACTCTAATAGGTCTCGCAAGGCATATGCTCGAACTATTAACGCAGACATATTTTCGGTGGATGCTAGACCCACCAAGATGAGACGACTAGTACCAGAGCCCATCACCTTCACTGATGAAGACGGGGAAGGACTGATTTACCCACATAGCGACCCAATCATCATTACGGCCTTGATTGCGGACTGCGAGGTGGCTCGTGTCCTGGTTGACGGCGGTAGTGCGGTAAACATTATCTCAGCTGTAGCGTTTGCAAAGCTAGGAGTCGAGCCCGGAATGTTGACACGAGGAACTGCCTCATTGACGGCATACGGAGGTGCGAAGATCCAACCCATCGGTCACATGCCGTTGACACTCTCTTTGGGGACTTGGCCCAATGTTGGGACCTGCACAACCTTGTTTGTGATAAGTGACTGCCAGTCAGCTTATAATGTTATTCTTGGACGACCAGCACTCGGGGACCTGATGGCTAGAGTCTCGTACTGTCACCTAACACTGAAGTTCCCTACGTTAAGCGGTATAGGGAAGGTTAGAGGAGACCAGGCACTAGCACGAGCTTGCTACGCTGCAGACTCCAAGCAAAACGCGGGACCGGAAATGATGGACACCATGATGGTATCATCAGAGGCCAGTCAATTAACCAATGACGTGATCCCACCCCAAGAGACGTGTGAAGAAAAAAGAAAGCTAAAACCTGAGCCTGTAGAAAAGTTGATCGTTGTTGTCCTTTCAAATGATCATCCCGAAAGAGTAGTGAAAATTGGTGCCGAACTCGACGGTTACGTACGAGAGGATATCATTAGCTGCCTCCAACGAAATGTCGATGTCTTTGCATGGTCTCATGACGACATGCCAGGAATCAAACCCGAAATCATCACACACAAGCTCAGCATTGACCAGGGGGCTAAGCCGATCAGGCAACGACGGAGGCCATCCGATTCAGAAAGATACGCTGCCATCAAAGGAGATGTTGATAAACTCCCAAAGAATGGATTCATAAGACCAGTGGACTACCCTCGATGGGTGTCGAATGTCGTGATGGTGAAAAAGGCAAATGGGAAATGGGAAATGTGCGTGGATTACACAAACCTAAATAAGGTGTGCCCAAAAGATAGCTTTCCCTTGCCGCGTATCGACCAACTCGTGGATGCTACCGCCGGACATAAGCTTCTAAGCTTTATGGACGCCTATTCGGGATACAACCAAATTCTCATGCACGAAGAAGATCAAGAACATACCTCACTCATCACCGACAAGGGGTTATATTGTTATCGTGTAATGCCCTTCGGTCTCAAAAATGCCGGAGCCACATACCAACGCCTTGTGAACCACATGTTTGCTGATCTGATCGGTAACACCGTAGAAGTCTATGTTGATGACATGCTAGTTAAGAGCACACATGTTACAAACCATGTAGAGAATTTAGAAAGGGCATTCAAGATATTGAGGGAGTATGGAATGAGGTTGAACCCTGAAAAGTGTGCATTCGGCGTCCACTAGGGAAAATTTTTGGGTTTCATGGTCAGCGAAAGAGGGATAGAAGCCAATCCGGAGAAAATTCGAGCACTGCTTGACATGAAGTCCCCAAGGACGAGGAAGGAGGTCCAGAGCCTCACTGGTAGAGTAGCAGCACTGAACCGTTTCATCTCAAGGTCCACCGACCGGTGTCTCCCATTCTTCAAAGCCTTGAAAGGAGTAGGAAGGAGCATCAACTGGACCGAGGAGTGCGAGAAGGCTTTCATCAGTCTGAAGGAACATATGGGAAAAGCACCCGTGCTCTCTAAACCAAAATCGAGGGAAATACTCCTAATCTACCTATCGGTATTGAGTGCAGCAATTAGTTCCGTACTCGTTCGTGAAGAAGAGAAGGACGAAGAAGCAATATACTATGTCAGCAAGGGATTCACGGATGCGGAACTCCGGTACCCGGAGATTGAAAAGTTGGCTCTAGCCCTCGTAACCTCAGCCAGGAAGCTTAGACCATACTTCCAAGCCCATTCCATCAAAGTAATGACTAATCAACCACTAAAGCAAGTGCTGTGGAAGCCCGAGACATCGGGAAGGCTTGTCAAGTGGGCGATTGAATTGGGGGAATTCGACATCCACTACCACCCACGCACTGCCATCAAAGGCCAGGCTGTGGCAGATTTTTTATCAGAATTCACTAGCCCACTTTACCCTGAGGTCACGACTGAGGTCCAAGAAAGTGATCAGCCACCAAGAGATGAAGCTCGACCATCAGTAGAAAAGGTTCCACCTTTGAGAGAAAAGGTTCCTGCATCCAAGGACAGCGATCAAAGTCTAATATGGACGCTCCACGTCGATGGATCCTCCAATCAAGTAGGGAGTGGAGCAGGCCTGGTCCTCACAACCCCACACAAGGCAGAATTTGAGTATGCCCTCCGATTTAACTTCAAAGCGTCTAATAACGAAGCGGAATACGAGGCTCTCATCGCAGGCCTTTGCATTGCAAGAAAGCTAGGAGCAGCTCGAATTCGGGTACACAGCGACTCTCAACTCGTGGTGAACCAAGTATTGGATGAATATCAAGCAAAAGATCTCACAATGGCTGCATACCTTGCGAAAGTGAAATCTCTCCTATCAAGCTTCGCATCATACGAAGTCATACAAATACCGAGGGCACAAAACGAGCGTGCCGACGCATTGGCTCGACTAGCATCAGCCATCGACTGTGATGTCGGGCGAAGTACCCCAATTGAGCATCTAGACAGGCCAAGCATCAAAGAAGACCTGGAATATCCCAAATCAACGGTGTACCCAGTTGGATGGACCCTATCTACAACTATTTAGCTAGAGGAGAGCTGCCGGACGATTCTCTCGAATCAAGAAAAATCAAGTACCGAGCTGGCCGCTACCTAATAATCAATGGGTCCCTGTACAAGCGCGGCTACTCTGCCCCTTACTTGCGCTGTGTAACCTTCGAGGAAGGAAGGAATGTACTGGCGGACATCCACGAGGGGTTCTGCGGGAACCACTTAGGTGCTCGCTCCTTAGCTCTCAAGACACTCAGGCAAGGGTATTTCTGGCCAACCCTGAAAGAAGATTCAAAATTGATGGTCCAGACCTGCAAAGCATGCCAAAAGAACTCTACCATTCCACACCAACCAGCAGAACCTTTGACATCAATGAGTGCACCGTGTCCTTTCGCCATTTGGGGTGTCGACATGATAGGACCTATGCCCAAAGGAAATAACAAGGCTACTCATGCCATAGTTTGTGTCGACTATAGCACTAAGTGGGCAGAGGCTGAAGCCTTGACAACCATCACTTCAGTCCAAGTGCAAAAGTTCTTATGGAAAAATATCATTTGTCGTTTTGGAGTCCCTTATGCGTTAGTGATGGACAACGGCAAACAATTCGATTGTACTTCACTCCGGGAATTTTGCTCAAAGTTGGGAATCAAGACACGCTACGCAGCACCATACCACCTGCAAGCCAATGGGCAAGTAGAGGCCATAAACAAGATTATCAAAAAGACTCTCAAGAAGCGCATAGGTCGTGCCAAAGGAGTCTGGCCCGACCTACTTCCTCGAATTCTTTGGGCATACAGGACAACACCCTGCACTTCCACAAAGGAAACTCCTTTTTCACTGGCCTATGGCTCGGAAGCAGTGGTACCAGTGGAACTGAAGACATTAACTCACCGAGTCGACACGTTCAACGTAGAGGAAAACGATCAACAATTGCGCCTCAACCTAGACTTGGTTGAGGAAAGAAGGGAGGATGTAGAGCTGTATCGGGCCGCCTATCAACAGCGAGTCACCAGATACTACAATCGCAATGTCAAGGAATGAAGTTTTCGAGTTGGAGACTCGGTCCTCAAAAAAGACACACTCGCTTCAAAAGACAGACCTTCTGGAACATTGGGCGCCAACTGGGAAGGGCCCTATAAGGTCATTGGCATCGAACGTCCAGGAACTTACTCACTGTCCAATCTTGCCGGGAAAAGACTCGCCCACCCTTGGAACGTCCAGAACTTGAGGGTCTACCATCAGTGAATGCACTGGACCACCATCGCTCTGTTTTTACCAGGAAAGACCTTCTCTCCATGCCTCCTCCCCTCGGGAGGAGACACTTATTCGTTTTTGTATCTTTCCACTTGGGCGTGCCCATCCCACTATCTTTTGTTTATGTAGTGGCACGCCATCTCATGTAATGCATGTAGTATATTTATCAAGCATCAGTTTCATTATTTTACATTGTATGTTCTAGTTGCATGATAAAATCGTGTTGAGATCGGAATTTGCAATAATCGAATTAGTTTGAAAAAACTCTATTAAATCAAACAATTCGGCAAAGACTCCCGTGCTAAGCATATGACTGATTAGTTCTAGTTATGTCAGCTCATTACTGACAAACTAGTGTCAATGCCCAGACGCGGACCAAGTGAGGTACCCTAAACCCATATATCTACCCACACGCGAACACAAATAAGTTTGCCGGAACCCAAGGGTATAGCTATCTCAACAAAAAGTCTATCTAAGTGTGATATAAGTGCAAAACAGAAAAGTAGGATGGTGCCTGCCCCGGCGGGCGCCCAAGTAAAAAGAAACTAGACGTACCAAGGCTACTAGCTGGATATCCAACAACACGATTCTAGAAATACAAACAATTCCATCGAACAAACAAAGCATAAGTCCATAGAACGACACTATTAAGATTTAAATTATAGTTAGCAAAAGATACCCGAGGATGAATACTGGTAGATCAAGGTACTCATCCTCGAACATATCTAGATTACATAGAAATCATAGATATTAAAGAGCTGTATACCCTACCACAAAAGAGCTAATCGGCCACCCGAGTTAGCAAAATAAAGGGTGAAACATCCGCAACGTAAAGTAAACAAATCCAAAGAGTCCCTACTACATACAAGAACAAAATAGAAATAATAAACTAAACGTTACGTCAACCCTTGACACTTCAAGGATCGGCATTTTGTAAGAAACAATTATTTCTGACCATGTAAATACTTGAACGGATAGCAACTCAGACAATCAAATCTGCAACAATATTTATCAGAATCTGTTGTGCAAGTTATGCAGATATAAATGAGTATATGAATCATGATGAATTCTAACCTCATCATCATACTAGATAATTAAGAAAGCTATGCCAAATATAAGATTGTAATTCAAGAACAATATGAATCAAGACCAAAATATAATTATCTGCAATGTATCAAATATTAAATCCAGAAAACAAAACTAATAAAAGTCTAGGAAACTAACACTATGTGGTTCCAGAATCCATTGATGCTTCTCCTAGATGCACCCTCAATCTCATATTGTTAATGGGACAATTTTGTTTGAGGTTTGGTGTTCTAGCAGGGATCAATGAGGACGTTGTAATCCACCTTATATCAGAAAAACTGTTGTGGCAGTTCCTTCCATTAAGCAACTGCCTTATAACTTCCTTATGTTTATCTGAATGGATTAATCTAAATAACCATACATGTTTAAATTCAAATTCAAAAACAGATTGCATCAATAAAACTATTTTCGATTACAAGCTTTATTACATACTCTGATGTCACAAACTGAAAACTCTAAAACTCCTCACAATGTCAATTTGCACATGTTGTCAAGTTTTGATACTCTTTCTCCCACTGAACTAGATATCATACAAAATCAACTTACATTGCTGAGTTGTTTTCTTAAGCGTGCACAAGAGTTCAAGGACATCATCTGTTTTTCAAAGTCCTGTCAATTTTGCCAAACTGCATTGAACTACAGAAGATTACAATGAATTGGAAAATCACTAGTCTTCTATGATCACAATGCAGCAAGTAAAATTACATGAAACTACCTCAAGTATGATCTTGTACATGTTTACTTTATTTACAGTAATCGATTTGTAAAACATGTTTGATCCAAAATTAATTTCAACTAGATAAAGAGCTGTATTAACTTACTGATTATATCAGTATCAAGTTTTTCTGCATATGTACATATTCACTGATTTAGTATATCAGTATCAGGCTCCTTATATGTACATGATTCTGCATATGTACATGTTCTACCTATACAGCAACCTAATGTTGAAACTTAATTTTATTCAAATGATAGATATCAAATGATGACTTCATAAATGACTGACTGAAGTAGATACATTACCTGATAGTACTTCACACAATATAATCAGCTTGAAATTCTGGGCTGTCTCTCTGAGGGTCTCTATAAGGAACAAAATCTGCTGGACCAACTTCTCTGCCCAGGTGATAGATGGCCTTTATTGATAGTTCAGACCTCTTGCAGGCTTGAGGGAATAGTTGCCAAGAATTTCTCTATCCAAGACTTTGGCCACTGCAAGTTTATTTCATTTATTGACAAAATGATATCAGAAATTGGGATTGATAGTGCTGTTGGGAGTTATGTTAGATATACTCTCCCTCTCTCTGTGGAAGCAATAAATGAAAAACCGACTCGATCCTGGCTTGCTGCTGAAATATTATGCTCGTGGAAGTGGCCAGGAGGAAGTGCTGTAGCTTCATTCTTACCTTTATTGAGTGCTTTTATGCGAATAGTAAAACTTTCTCTTCCCAGGAGAGCTTGCTAGACATTATTTTCAACATTCTACTTGATGGCACACTTGGTCAACGATGATGTGCTGCATATAACTTGTCTATCTGTGTCCTACTTCAAGTGATGAAGTGGATCAGGATATTAAAGAACGATTCTTAAGAGCTCTTGTAGCTTTTCTTTTAACTTTGTTTAATGATAAAATGTGGAGTGCAAGTCTTCTGTTTTATACACTAAAGTCCAACTTCATTCTTGCACTTGCTCAACAATTTAAGCTGCATTGCCATTTGACTTTTCAACAAATAACTGACATATTTCAGCATTATCCATTGTTCAGTGGACCAGTACCATCAAATGGAAAATAGATAATTGAATGAACTGATCATTAGTGATCCCAGTTGCAGCCAAATCTACAACACCTACCAAAAGGCTGTTCCTTGTCTTCAGAATCCATTTCCATAGCAGCACTCCCACTCCCACTAGCCTTTCCTTTTACTCAGAACATTCCATGATCCCAAAGCCCCAAACCAACCATAATAACATCCTTCAGAATCTTCCCAGCAGTAGTATAAGGTGAAGAGCTAGAGCTAGTAGGCGTAGGAACATCAACAACATTATCCATAGGAGTCACAGCCATCTCAGAATCATCGTTCTCAACACACCATCTCTAACATGCCCAATTGACCAACATTTATAGCAAACTGGTAGAAGATTCTCATACTCAAGTTGTGTGTAATAATTCTTAACACAAAATTCAGATTGCAGAGGTAATTTTCAGATCACCTTCAACACAGTAACTTGCATATTTACCTGGAACCTATGAAGCCACTGTCCAACGTCGCATGTCAGTCACACTTCAGAGAATGAGCCCCTACAGAGCGTATCCACATTGGCTTTGCACTAACTGTCAATATGTTCACAATACTAAACAAAGATTTTTTTTTTTTTTTAACAATTTCAATCATAATATCAACTCCAATACTTCTTAGCAAAGAAACATGGCGCAAAGGCTCTTCCACAACATTTATCAAATGGACAATAACTCCATTCATTGCTACTACATAACATCATGGTCTTCAAAGTTTTCACTCAAAATCACTCTGCTGCACTTGCCCGTGCATTTTGCTCTTCCCTTGGGGGCCATCTAATGAAAGCTTTTGTCGGAATTTGGTGCGGTTTCAGGGTTTTTCTTACTAGAACCTAAGATGACTTCAGATATATGGTGGGATCTTTCCTTCACTGTTTCTCGTTTAGTTCCTTTTGTTTATTGTTGCCTCAAAGGAAAACCGCTCGGTAACTGCATTGCCATTTTCATTAACTGGTGCTTTGACTGCATGGCTTCTCTGAGTAATGTAGGATTATTTTCTTCCCCCAAATCAAGTTCAACTTCAATGAAATATAACTTGTAACCACTGGAAATTGCATATTTTCCTTTTCTTGTTGATTTTCTTCTGATGTGCCGTTTACAACAATTTTTTTTTTTTTTTTTTTTTTTTTTTTTTTTTTTTTTTTTTTAGAATGCATGCTAAATTTTTTCACTACATTTGTGGAATGGTGACAAATTGCGATTTATGCTAGGCCAAGCTATAATTGTGATTTAGTTTAAGTTTTATGAGTGTTACCAAATTAAGCATGTATTTTATAATTGTTGTGC
>BDJD01003532.1:0-29862 GCA_002564525.1 Rosa multiflora
TTTGAAGTATGATCGGAAGAATTGAAGACTAGGAGGCACTTTTGGGGCATGTCCAATAGAATTTTTATTTCTTTGCTTCACTCGGGTGTAATGAAAAATTGTGGTATGTGATTTTGTCAATGTTTTGTTCATGTACTTTGGAATTTGATACAGTTGTGAATGAATAATGAGATTCTTGATCATACCAACTATTCAAGAGAATCAACAATGCAGAGTAATGACAGTCACTCATTTGTGATATAGAATGTGATTCAAACATGATTAGAAAACAAATGAAGCAAAATTACCCAAGACGGTGTTAGGGTCCATTTGGAACTTCTGTAGGAAGTGCTTTCTCTCAGTAGGAACTTCTGTAGGAAGTACTCATGTTGGAAGCCCTTTTGTTAGAAGCACTTTCCTCAGTACTTCCTATGAAAACTTACTAATAATAATGCACTTGGAAGCACCATCTGAGAAAAGCACCTTGTGCTGAGATGCAATTTTTGCTCATTTTGCTACCAAACTTGGTGTTCTAGAAGTAGTGCCAAAAGGGCCTTTAGTTTTAAGTTCTAACAATGGTCAGCTTTTACAAACTAATGATTGCTGTAAATGAAATCACACTCTCAGTTCACCGAGCGAAAACACTTTTGATCGATCTCTTTCAGTCCACAAGTGTAGAATTCATGTTTCATGGGGGCTAGTAAGGCTTGAATCCTATTTTCATTCTAAACGAACTTCGTACCACTGAACTGAACCAACATCTCCATGGATTTCAAGTTCACAAACAGACCTTACTAAATAAGTAACAGCTTCATCAATGCTTTCGAATCTAGCAAGATCAGTAGGAAGGTTCTTGGCTGGCCAGTTTTCCAGCCAACCTTTCAACTTGACCCTCAACTCTTCTTCTGTAACAAACTTCTCATCCTCTCCTGGTTCCAGTAACACATAAGTTTCACTATCAGTATGTATCCTTCTCCTTCTCACAGCACAAACCTGACATAAATTGCAAGACAACTTTAATAACATAACTTAATAGTAATAACTATAATTTGACCATGAAAGACTGAAATTGATGTAAAACCTTGACTGTATTTCGGTGATGGACTACAGAACTTGTGAACTCGGTTTTATTGGTCGACATTAGGTGGTTTAAAGGGGTTCGAATCTCCTGCTTTGTTGCTTGTTTGCCTGGACATATGTATCATACAGTTAGCTAATGAGGCTGGAATGCCATAATGTGCTACAAATTTTGGTTAATTTGTTAATACCAAAAATGAGAGACCGAACTAAACTGTACCAAAGCCATTGAACTTTCTGCAATTACATCAACTGTCAAAAGGTTCAGTTACTTCAGTACATACATGTTCTTATTTTGTACACCTAACCCCTTCTATTTTACAGAACTCAATTAGTCAAAAGATGTAGTCAATCTAAATTCATTCAACTAGGATCTTTCTACAAACTCAAACATTTTAAAGAACTGTCAAAATGCCAAATTATGCAGTATTAGTAATCGATTTCAAACACGTACAATTTATAGTGTCAAAGGTCTAAGATTAGGAGTTTGAGCTTACAGTTGATAGAGAGAACTCCACTATGGCATAACTGTTTCTCCAAAGCTCCTTCCATTGGAACCATTTTGCTTGCAAAATTGAGCATCTTGGTCCAATCTCAAAATAGTACAATCCCAAACTAAAACCAATGTGGTGTGTATCAAAACTCAAAACTCAAAACAAACTTTTGCAGATAACATGCTCAAACTGAGCCTCTGATTTGCAGCTTTCCACTTGTCACCCTCACATTTCATTGTATTTTCGATTCTACCCCTCAAAAATGACCAGAGCCCATTATCAAAAATGGGCCGGCCCAAATTCTAGAAAAGACCAATTTTTCCCGCGTGAAGCAGTTAAGTTCGTTTCTTTGTTCTCCTTTTGGTTACAAGAGACCCATCAGTCAGTAGAGAAAGTTCCTTGAGCTAACTTAGTTACTCCGATATAACAAATTATCAAAATCCCCTTTTTCTAGGTCCTCTATATCTCTCAGAACCACCCAAAATCCTGGCTTGTTCTTCCCAATTCCTAATCCTAACAATCAACATTCTTCACTTAACTTGTGGGTTTTCTCCAATTTGAGTTTTGAGCTTCATAAGCGATTAGCAGACAACAATATTTCAATTGGAGCTGAGGATTTGATATTCCAAGAGGTTCTTCTTGAAGGTTCAAATAGGTACATTTTTCATGTACTTGTTTCTTTTCGTTTTCTTGATTTATTGCACAAAATTCCCAGTATTTTTTTTTCTCGATAACCAAACATCCTTAAAGTAAAGGAGAAACCCGGACAGGGTTGGCCAAGATCATAGATATGCATGCTTAGGGGATTTATAGGCACTAAAGCTTCTGCTTGAAGGTAATTGCAGTTTCATGATGCAACTTGAACCAGGGTTTTTTCTATGAATGGTTATGTCTCTATGATTACAATATTCAGAAAAATGCAGCCACTTCCCAAACTATCATGCCAAGGCCAATTTGATACTCAAACTCTTAAAAGTATCAGTGTGATACCCAAACACATATTTTGACATCAACGTGATACTTCCGTCAAAAATTCCTAACGGCTCCGTCTATTTGCTGATGTGGCAAGCACATCAGTCCTATGTAATATTTTTATCAATGGCAGAATAGTATTTTACTACTAACTAATTAAAAAAAAAAAAAACGAAGCACAGAGCTCCATCTCTCTCTCGGTTTTGGTTTTCGGGTTTCTGGGTTTTGATGGCTTTGGAGGCTATCAGTCTCTCGCTCTCTCTCCTTCTCTCGACCCTCGTCTCCTCTCTCTCACCAACTTCATCCTTGATTTCTTCGCTATCCACCATGCCTCCATATCCATAGTAGCTATTGGTACTCCTCCACGACCAGTCGATTCAGACACCAACATTGACGACGACGATGCTGCCGCAACCGTCGATTCCAAAGACGACGATGATCACCATCCCCAAAACGACGCCGTCATTTCCCACTCGCAGCTGCTTCCCAATGGCGAATTGTGAACCAGGGGCAGAGGGGAGTGTCGTCACTCAGATTAAACGACGACGTAGAGGGTGATAATGGTGGTAGCAGCGAAGAAGAAGAAGAAGAGATTGGAGGAAGTTCTGATTCGGCGATCACGAGAGCGATTAGAGAGGATGAAAGTCGCTAGAATGCGTCGTTGACGCCGGAGAATGCGACGAGGGTTATGGCGTAGGAGTCGCGGTGGCGGAAGTGGTCGAGCGACCTTGATGGTGGCGGTGGTCGTGGATTCATCGACGGCTTGGGTCTTCGGCTGCCTTTCATGTTAACGGTGAAAGTTTTCATGTGGGATTCCAATTTTGGTAGTGGAGATGAGAGATTGAAATTTTGGATTAGAAGTTGAATTGCTTGTTCTTATTTTCAGACATTGTTAGTTCTTCTTTTCTCAATTTGAATTGGATTAGAAGTTGTCAAATTGCTGCATTTGCATGTAATGTGAGATTCTTGATGTTGGGGGCGATATTTGTGGTCGGGGCCTAGCTCGCGTTCGAGGCCGAAATCGGAATTCATTTTGGCGTGGGTGGTTGGTGGCTGATGACGTTGTGTGGTGGTGGAGTTTGCTTCGGAGGTTGCAGCGGTTTGGCTAGAACAAAATCCCAGAAGAAGAAGAAGAAATAAAGAGGGAAAAAAAAAACGAAAGGGTAAGTTAGTCATTTAACTTTTTTTTGGACCCACGTGCTTGTCACATCAGCAAATAGATGGAGCAGTTAGGAGTTTTTGACGGAAGTATCACGTTGATGTCAAAATATGTGTTTGGGTATCACACTGATACTTTTGAGAGTTCAGATATCAAATTGGTCTTGACATGATAGTTTATGGAGGGTAGCTGCATTTTTCTCTACAATATTATATGATATTGATTTCTATTGATTTCTTAAAGTTGTAATCTTGGCCATGAGTCCATCCCATGTTCAAAATGCCCCATATATCTTGAACTTGTTGATCAATATCTTCCAATTTTGCAGTTTGAGGTTTTTCATCTGTTTAAAGCTTTAGTCATGGCTTATGCATATAGCGATGAAAGTAATAAGCACCTAAAGGTTCATTTCGCATCTGAACCCATAAATCGCTGCCCGAGTTCAAGCTGCTACACATCTTCTTCTTGTTCCTCCTCATCATCTTCATCACTGGACGAACCATATGATATTGACAAAGCTGAGGTTGATCCGTCTCCCGAAGCTAAACAACCGGACCTAAATGAGCCTCCGGCGCCTGTGCCAGCACCAGAGGTTACTTCACAGACTACTGTTTGGAGCACTGGGTCATCATCTTCACAATCTCCTCCTCAAATTCCAATGGCGGGCGGGCGGCCTTCCGGATATGATCCAAATCGACTCCCATCAGCTATGTTTGCTGCTAAGCCTTCATCTGCTATGGATTGGAGTGTTGCTTCAAATGAATCATTGTTTAGTATTCATGTGGAGAATAACAGCTTCTCAAGAGACCAGTATTTCGTCATGTTCAACAAGTCTGGAGAACTGGGGAAGCTTGATGAGATGTTCCTCAATGTTCCAACTCCGCTTTCCCCAGTTACCGAGACTGTGGAAACTAAGCCGAGTTCCAATGCGTTAGTAGAGACGCTTGAAACTGATCATCACAGTGTGGAGACGGAGAGTGTCGAAACTAAGAGTGAAATTTCGGAGGAAGAGAATGTTGTGATGGTGATCGGGAAGGTAGAGAAGGACAAAAAAACCAAAGAGACAGTTAGGCTGCCTACTATGGAGGAAACCAAGGGTTCTGTCTTCTCTCATCGTTCGAATGAGAGCAATCATAGTAATCAATCTTTCCAATTTCCAGTGTAAGCCATATTACTTTCATTCCATATTTAGAGATACATGTACATGAGATTGTTTAGATATACAAATCATGAATCAAAACAGTTGAATTAAGGTACAAAAATTAGTTTTACATTCAAGATATCTATCATCTCATTTGAATCGGGAAAATTTAAGGCATATATGATTTCTTGCAATGCAGGCTAGGGTGTGTTTTCCTGTCTACTATTACGTACTACTATTATGTACTACTTATTAGGTCAGCTGAAGCAAGCATAGTTCTAATTGAGAGCTGTTGTTATTTTCAGGTTGGCAGATCATCATGATCACCATGACCATGTAAAGCACCCATTAGAGCAAGTGAAAGAGGAGAAGCAGGAGATGCCGGCGCCTAAGCATGAGCAGGATCAGCCACACCCTGAAAGCCCTGAAAGAAATGCACCATTAAAGGCTACACGAAGCAGCAGTTGGTTGTCTTGCTTTTCTTGCTGCTGGATCTGCCGGTGATGGAAACTAAACTGTTTTCGATCTCTACAATGATCCTTGGATTCATTGCATGATCTAGCTTTTGTGTATGAGGGTTATACTGCAGCCGGATTTCAAGAATCGTTTGACTTGTCAAAATGTGGAAGGCAATTCCGTAGCAAGTTGAGGCCAGTGTTAGATTCGGTACTTCATAGCAGATTTCAAGAATCGTTTGACTTGTCAAAATGTGGAAGGCAATTCCGTAGCAAGTTGAGGCCAGTGTTAGATTCGGTACTTCAACGACATTTGGTTTTCAATGTTGAGGAAAGAAAGGGAAAATCAAAAGAATCCAAACTGAAAGTTGTTGTACATTGTTGAATAGATCGAATTTTGACACTGAATCCTGCAACTCTCAATATTGTCTCTTCAGTACTGCTAAGTCCGACTCATTTAGCAATCATATAAGTAAGACGAAAGTTTATATGGTGCTCCGGAGTACTCGAATTCTAGAACTAAGAAACAGTTATATAGTAAATTATTTTTTGTGAGTCATATTTTTTAGAATTTCAATACTTCAAAACACTATGAAATACCTGATAAGACTGACTCAAAATAAAAGTTGCTGTTTGATTTTTTCTTTTTAGCCTCATAACACAAAAATCGAAAATGAACCCTTTTTTTGCATGGTTGTAGAGGACTCATGGGTTTCTAAGTTTGGCCCTTCAAATTACCAAACAAGCAAATGTTTGTATAAAGAGAAATAGCCAACAACCAAAGCATTCAAGTATGAAATAGATGGCCCCATAAAGAAAAGGAAAAGACGCTCCCCTTTATGGGTTGAGAGAAAATACCAACCACATGCAAGAGTAGGATATAAGTTAAAATCTTTTTAATAAATTATTTATTTGCAGATAGGTCAATTTTTTTTTTTTTTTTTTTGAGAATGACAGATGGGTCACATTATATCGAAATAAACGTTGAATTCAAATGTTTTAAATCAAAATTTTAGATAATCAAATAAGTAAAATTAAAGTTTTAGATGATTGAATGTCTGTTTTTTCCGCAATTTTTGACAAATTTTTCCTTATTAAATGTTATTTGACTTCTAAACAAACATTTTGTGCGTAATAATATTACTTTATTCATGTAACTTATGAACGATTGCATGTATTTTGATTGTGACTTGCGTCCTTTTTAATTACCTAATCCTAAACCAACCACAAAAGATGATCTTATAGTTAATCAAAAACATATGAGTGATTATATACATTTACCCTATTTGTAACGTCTCAGGAATATGTGCTCTAAATATACCATACCTAGCAACTTTAGACTACATCACTAAAACGTCAATCCTACATCATTTGGCAAGAAAGTTTGCTCTTTCTGATGAGGTGTGAACTTTGTGATTATGCTACATATGCCAAAAGAAATAAAGCATCTTCTGTCTGGTTGCTGGAAAGCCTGGAATTTCTATAATATATAAGGTGGCTTTTCAACAGTGTGTTTTACGTGCATTCATTCCATGCCCACTATGATACTAGCTTAGTTTAATCATGCTTAGCTTGAAATTTGAAATAATAGAGAGGATTAATTGCTCCAAGTTTTTATATAAAATCTTGTATATCACTTTGATTCAGAATAGCTAAATATAAACCCAAGTGATACAACTCGAGCTGGAAGGGACACAATCACCCAATATCAGAAAGCTATCCGCAACTCTCTCAAAGGATGAGATTTGGTCAGGAATCTTAGGGATGTGCATATATTTTGCCTTAGGACTGGGATTGTGTCTTGTTGCTGTAAGCTGTAATAATTAAGGGGCAATCATTTCGAAACTTCTATAACACATTAATATTTAGACTTAACAATGAAAAATCTTTTTCATCGCATTTATGACGTACAACATGTATCGCAAACTCTTGTACTTTGCCAATACAGTAAGTAAACATTGAATGATTGTTTTGGATTTAGTCACCAACTCACCATATAATCCCTCACAACAATATATACGTAATAGTCTCTTTCAAAATGTGCTTCATACAATAAATTAAATCTTAGGCTTCCATAATTGCTAAATAGCTAATTAGCTGCGTTTGTCAAAATTCATGAAAGAAGCTCAAACACAAGCAATGATGATAAAATGAAGAATCTTTAGAAATTTTAATATAGAATAATGCTGAGTGAAACTAACATGTATTTTATCTTTTGTGACAGTTAATGTAGTAAAAAAGTCTAATTTATCGCTGAGTGTAAGATGAGAATGTGCGATACAGGTGGTACAAAAAAAGGTGATGCACACCTGATATTAATTTTCAAATGTTGGACAAATTGGTTCAAATAAACTGCGGTGATAAAAAAACGAGAGATTGATGATAAGAGTATGAGAAAGGGCAGCCGCCAGGTGGGAGGCAAATCCGAGTGGGGAGTGGAGTACAGTTACAGCCTACATAAGATGGCCTCTCCGATCTCTCTCTGCCTATCTGGACCTCACGAACCGCACACTCTCTTCACCACTCTAGAGAGAGAGAGAGAGAGAGAGAGAGACTCTAAAAGTTAAAAACTACCACCAACAAAACAAAAGCCTGGTGGGGCCCCAACAGCCTTCCCTTCTGGAAGGACATCCCACGTGGACTCCTCTCCGATCAGTCGCGTGTCACCGGAATCTTTTTTTTTTTTTCCCTCCTTTTAGTTTTCCAATTTTAACAACCACGACCACCACCACTACGAGGAAGAGGAGGCGGAGAGTATTGACGGGGGCTGATGCATTTATTGACCGCCTGTGGCCCCCCGCCTCACAGACAGAGAGAAAGAGGGACCCCACCAGTAAGACGACAAACCCGAAAAAAAAAAAAAATAATAATGTAAGAATTTTTGAAGAACAAAAAAAGAGAGAGGAGAAAAAGAAGAGAAAAGAAAGAAGAAGAACGCGTTTTCTTCTCCACAGAACAACACCCCCACAGTTGAATTGAATGACCTAATTCTCTCTCTCTCTCTCTCTCTCTCTCACCTCATCTCTCTCTCATCATACCCACAAAAAATTTCAGAGCTAGGGTTTGTCCTAAACCCCTCACTACTCTTTCTAGGGTTTTGGGGGCCTTGATCTTTCCGGGTTTTTCTTTTTCCGACGACCCTGGGGGGTTTCGCCGAAATGGGTGTTCGATCTTCTTCCTCTCCGGTCACCAATTTCCTCTCTTTCCCGGGACCCACTTCGCCGCTGGTTCTGAAGCTCGTTTTGGTGCTGTGGGCGTGCGCGGCGGCGTCACAGAACGGCGTCGTTTCGGCGGAGACGGACGCATCGGTGCTGCTTCAGCTCAAAGGCTCAGTCTTGGACTCGGAAGGGTTGCTTTCGAGCTGGGGCTCGGTCAATTCCGGTCACTGCACCTGGTCAGGAGTCTTGTGCGACGCGAATTTCCGTGTCGTTTCGCTCAACATTACCGGCGCCGGCGCCGGCGGAGGTAAATCGAAATCGAGCTCCTTTCCGTGCGTTGATTTTGGTCAGTTTCCGTTTTATGGGTTGGGGATTAGGAGGAGTTGTGTGGGTGGTAGTGGGAGGCTGGTGGGGAAGCTCCCTCCTGTGATTGGGAAGCTCACTGAGCTAAAGGTCTTGTCTTTGCCCTTTAATGGTTTTGATGGTGAAATTCCTGTTGAAATTTGGGGCATGGAGAACCTAGAGGTCGTTGATCTTGAAGGGAATTCGATCACCGGGTCTTTGCCGTTTCGGGTGAACCCGAATTTGAGGGTTCTGAATCTTGGGTTTAATAAGATTCAGGGTGAGATACCGATCTTTGACTCTGTCAGCTTAGAGATCTTGAATTTAGCTGGGAACCGGGTGAACGGCTCCGTTCCGGGTTTCGTTGGCAGGTTGGAAGGGGTGTACTTGTCATACAATTGGCTCAGTGGGGATATTCCTAGTGAGATTGGAGATAGTTGTGGGAAGCTTGAGCATCTTGATTTGTCTGGCAACTTCTTGGTTCATAAGATTCCGAGTAGTCTGGGGAACTGCAGTCGGCTGAGGACGCTGTTGTTGTATTCGAATATGTTGGAAGAAGGTATTCCGGCTGAACTCGGCCGGCTTCAGGCGCTTGAGGTGTTGGATGTGTCGAGGAATAGCTTGAGTGGATCGTTGCCTCGAGAGCTGGGGAATTGTTCTCAGTTGTCTGTGCTTGTGCTTTCGTCGCTGTTTAATCCCCTTCCCCTTGTGCGAGCCAATTACACAGATGACTCGTTGTTGGAGCAGTTGAGTTCCATGAATGATGACTTCAATTACTTTCAAGGCTCAATGCCAAAGGAGATTACAAGCCTTCCAAAGCTGAAGATCTTGTGGGGACCGAGGGCAAGTATTGAGGGCAACTTTCCAAGTGATTGGGGTGCTTGTGAGAACTTGGAAATGATCAATTTGGCTCAGAATTTTTTTACTGGGGAAATTTCTAGTGGGCTTAACCGCTGCCAGAAGCTTCATTTTCTTGACCTAAGCACTAACAAGCTTACTGGGGAGCTTGTTCAGGTCCTTCAGGTTCCTTGTATGACTATGCTTGATGTCAGTGGAAATTTCTTGTCAGGTTCATTGCCTGAATATGCTAACAGTACTTGTCGTCCTGTTTCCTCTGTGGATCTTTCTTTCAAAGATGATGATTTTTCCTCGCCCTATGAAGCATTTTTTGGATCTAAAGCTCAAGCTGGAATGCCATTGCAATGGCCCACAGAGGATGATGTTGTTGTAGTGATTCACAACTTCGGGCACAATAATTTTACCGGCACTCTGCAGTCATTGCCCATTGCACCCGAAAGGTTTCAGAAGAAAATTCTGTATGCATTCCTTGTTGGAGAAAACAAGCTTACTGGAGCATTTCCAGGTAATTTGTTTGGGAAGTGTCAGGGATTAGATTCACTGGTTGTTAATGTAAGCAACAACAGGTTAGATGGGAAGATTCCAACTGAAATTGGTAAAATGTGCAATTCTCTCAAGTTTTTAGATGCATCTCTGAATCGGATTGTGGGTTCCATTCCTGCTAGTTTTGGAGAATTGGTGTCTCTTGCTGGCCTTAACTTGAGTTCGAACAGGTTGCAAGGTCAAATTCCGACCACTCTTGGCCAGATAAGGGATCTGGAGTGTCTTTCTTTGTCTGGTAATAACCTTACAGGTGTTATTCCTGCTAGTTTGGGGCAGGTTTACTCCTTGCATGTGCTTGAGCTTTCTCGGAACTCTCTCACTGGTGAGATACCAAACGATCTTGTAAACTTGCGAAACTTGAGAGTTCTTCTGCTGGACAAAAATAAACTTTCTGGCCAGATTCCATCTGGTTTGGCAAATGTGACCACGCTCTCAGCCTTCAATGTGTCTTACAATAACTTCTCTGGTTCATTGCCTTTGAATAATAACCTGGTGAATTGCAATACTGCTATTGGAAACCCCCATTTAAGTTCCTGCCCCTCACTTTCTCAAGTACAGCCAGCTAATACTCAAGGAAGAGTTGGCGATTCAGAACCTTATGCTGCTTCACCATTGGTAGGAACTCAGAAGAGTGCTGGTAGCGGTTTCAATTCAATTGAAATAGCATCCATTACATCTGCATCTGCCATTGTTTTAGTGCTTATAGCTCTTGTTGTTCTATTCTTGTATACGCGGAAGTGGAATCGGAAGTCTGGAGGTCCAGGCTCTACTAGGAAGGAAGTTACTGTTTTCACAAACATTGGGGTTCCACTGACCTTTGATAGTGTTGTTCGGGGCACGGGGAGCTTCAATGCTAGCAACTGTATTGGGAATGGAGGTTTTGGAGCAACTTACAAGGCAGAGATATCACCTGGAGTCCTAGTGGCTATAAAACGGCTTGCTGTTGGAAGGTTCCAAGGAGTGCAACAGTTTCATGCAGAAATCAAAACACTGGGGAGGCTTCGACATCCAAATCTGGTCACTTTACTAGGTTACCATGCCAGTGAAACAGAGATGTTCCTAATATATAATTATTTTCCTGGTGGTAATCTGGAAAAATTTATTCAGGAAAGGTCTACCAGGGCAGTGGATTGGAAGATACTTCACAAGATTGCTTTGGACATAGCCCGTGCACTTGCCTACCTACATGATCAGTGTGTACCTCGTGTCCTTCACCGTGATGTCAAGCCCAGCAATATTTTGTTGGATGATGATTTTAATGCATATCTATCAGACTTTGGTTTGGCCAGACTTCTTGGGACTTCAGAAACCCATGCTACTACTGGTGTAGCAGGGACCTTTGGATATGTTGCCCCAGAATATGCAATGACGTGTCGTGTTTCAGATAAGTCTGATGTGTATAGTTATGGTGTAGTGCTTCTTGAGTTGCTCTCTGACAAGAAAGTGTTGGATCCTTCCTTTTCTTCATATGGAAATGGATTCAACATCGTTGCATGGGCATGTATGCTTCTTCGACAAGGCCGTGCAAAGGAATTCTTTTCTGCAGGGTTGTGGGATGCAGGCCCCCATGATGATTTGGTTGAAGTTCTACACTTGGCAGTGGTATGTACGGTTGATTCTCTCTCGACTAGGCCTACTATGAGGCAAGTCGTTCGACGGCTAAAGCAACTTCAACCCCCCTCATGTTAGCTGCCTGACGAGGTTTGTACTGGTTAACATTAGTATATGTGTAGAAAAGAGGAGCCATTGTAATCTGTGCTTTTGCACCGAGCCCTCTCTGGGGACTGGCTTTAGGTTAAATTCTAGAACTATAGTTACCCCACTTGTACAGTGTTAAGTAGTTCTACCCCCAATTTTTGTTTGTGATGTATTGCTGTGATTAGGGTCCTTGCTGATGGATCTGCAGAAGAATGCAGATGTTTATTTCCTTGTCCTAAATGTGTATATTACATTTGTTGTTCAATAAAACATTGAGCAGATATTATGAACAACAAATATGTCGATATTCAGCTTCACTGTCTGATCCCAGATACGGCCCCCAGACAGCCGTCGATTGGTTCTTGCTATTAGAAAGGCTGAAGTCATTTTTGAGAGAGACCAAACCTCTTAAGAAATGATACTGATGAAATCAAACTGTGAGGGTACAAGAGACAAGGATCCAGAACTTTTCTTCATATGGAAATGGGTTGAACATTGTTTCATGGAATGAAATCATACCGCGAGAGTCCAACATGTCTTAAAAGGTATATTTTCTTTGAAATTTTATGTCATGTTTCTTCAATCTCAGTCTATGATTTCATTCCATTGTATGTAAATAAGAATTTTTACGAGTGCATGAATATCAATACTTGATTAATGAGCATTGAGCATTGTGGATCAAAACTTAATAAAAACATACATAACATCAGCGCTTCGGTCTGGTAAATTAATCAAATTGAATCTAACAAAATTGAATCA
Organism: Rosa multiflora; assembly: GCA_002564525.1. Classification (NCBI taxonomy): domain Eukaryota; kingdom Viridiplantae; phylum Streptophyta; class Magnoliopsida; order Rosales; family Rosaceae; genus Rosa; species Rosa multiflora. Next base: position 12,636 of record BDJD01003532.1, read on the forward strand.
GGCAAATTGAAAGCCTATTTAGGATTGTTTTGCACAACGGGCTGTGTTCTCATCTGTCTGAAACAAGCATTATACTGATCAGAGGTCTTTTTTTTTTGTTTTTTCAGGATGGCAAGCCGTGATCCTCGTGGTGGTGCAAGCAATAGCAATGAAGCAATAGACCAAGTAAAGCAGCAGTCGAAGCAAGTGAAACACGAGAAGCAGGAGATGCTGCCCTAGGGGTTGGAGCCTCAAATTCGATAGCAGCAGGAGACACATTCCATTTCATGATCTCAATAGCTATACCTAGATTTCAAGAATCTCAAGTCTTGTCCAAGTGAATTCCATTTCTTAGCTTGAGAGTAGCACTGGATTAGGTACTTCGAAGTATTGTGTTGTCATCTCTCATATATATATATATATATATGGTGTTCTTGTCTTAAACATGTATGTGTAAGCAAGTGGTATTCGCTGTTGGCTTTACCTCTCTTGTTACTATAATCCTGATGGTGTTTACCATTACTCTGATTCTTTTTAGTGGGTAAAGGTAAGAGAAACAGTATCGAAGTTAACTCTTGAAGTCGGGATTGATTTTCTTAACTAGTTAACTCAGAAAATTTGTACGTCAGTGTTACTCCTACCTAGCTATTTGAGAAATATTGTAGTAGCCAGGCTGTAGCCAGAATGAAGGTGACAAAAAAGCCAGCATCTAATTTTTCGCGAACCAGATTCCTTTGTACCATTGACGGCCTTCGTTGGGGTCCCTAATCTCTTCTGTTGCCCAAAAGCCTCGGTCCAAATGAAAAATTCACTTAAAAAAAATGAAGAAATGAAAATAAAATGAAGTAAGCACATTCGCCGATGAGATTCGTTATTGACAATAATTTTTTTGAGTATGAATAAATTTCTTGCTTGAAAATTATTCGACCACTGCTAAGTCAAGTTTGAATAAATTATTCTTCTAAAAATAAAAGTTTGAATTGTAAAGGTTATGAGTTCAATTCTCACTACCATATGTAAGAATGGAGTAGGCTAAGAATTTTAAAAAAAAATTAATAAAAGAAAAAAAAAAGGAAAAAAAAGTCAAGTTTGAGTAATCAGGCTGGACAGTCTCATTATAATATTGAAACCACAAATCAGCCGGAATAGAGACGTTCCTAATTAATGGTTACTTCTGACATGCTAATTATTGCAAGGGCTAAACAAACCAAAAGAAATAACAAAAAATTAAATTAAAAATAAACTGCAACTGAAGCTACTCATCTTCTCAAACTTGAACTAAATGCAATATGCAATTGTGGAACATATTATTATACCGTAGCATAAAACATATTTGAGAAGGCTACCACAAGCCCGGTTAAGGTCCGAATATACTATTGAATATTGGCTTTATTTAATTGGTGGGCAAAATCCAATTGAATGGCCCATGGTGAACACGTGGGCAATGCACCCCTAGGTTTAGGGCTGGGAATTCCAAACCGAGATCCTGAAACCGATCCCATCCGATCCGAGCAGAAACCGATCAGGTCGGTATGATGAGTCGTTTCGCCGGAATCCCGATCCAAACCTTACCGAAACTTCTCCAAACGGGTCGGCACCGGTATGGATGAAAAGCATACCAAATTGACGGAACCGAGCCCGAAACCAGATCTTGACGGCGGTTCCCGTTGCGGTTCTGTCTCGGATTGAGTTGTTGGGATTCGTGGTGAGCCATGGGTATGGGTTGACGGAGACGGCGGGATGGTGGTGTCCTGCGCGTGGTCAGATCCAACTCTAGAAGCAAAGCGAAAAACAGCTCTTCATCTCCATCTGCGACTGCTGAAACCGATTGACGCTGAACTGTACCGAATCGATCGGTTTCGGGACCAATCAGTATGCCTGCTAAAATTCCGGTATCGGTCTCAGTATAGGCTCATTCCCGAGCCGAGCCAAACCGATCCCACCCCTACCTAGGTTAATTAGGATAGGATAGGATATATATGTATACAGCCCTTCTTGGGTGCGGACGTCCGCACCTTTTGCTTCGGTGCGGATTTCCAGTTTTTCTCCACTTTCCGATCATATTTTCACATCTTAGCCGTTCAGTTTTTAGGTCCTAATGTATAGATCATCTCTGCAAAATTTCAGCCAATTTGGTGATCGTTAAGGTATCCAAAACTGCAATTTACACGAACGGACCGAATCTGTCGAACCGGAACCGTTCGTATTTATAATGTTAAATTGCAGTTTTAGATGACTTAACGATCACCAAATTGGCTGAAATTTTGTAGAGATGATCTATACATTAGGAACTAAAAATTGAACGGTTAAGATGTGAAAATATAATCGGAAAGTGGGAAAAAATGGCAAATCCGTACCTTTTTGCTTCGGTGCGGATATCCGCACCTGAGCAAAGTTCTATATATATATATATTTGTTTTTACAGTTATATGCATGCTGTAGGTTCTTTGAAATGTGTAGGCTGTGTGTTTTAAGTGGTATTTGTTCATAATATATATATTTAAAACTTTTGCAGGTGAAACACATGCATTGGTATGGATTGGGAGACAATGTTTCTGTATGTGAGTGTAGATGCACAAGAGCACGATTACCACCAAGCAAGTAAGCTGCGACATATCTATGAAGGGTTTACTGGTGAATAATTCATTCTGATACTTGATTTTCAAGTGAATGTCTCCATGTTCCTTCTGCCCTGCAAGAACATGCTATGGTTATTACATGCATAATTTCATCCTGTTTCAAAATTAGTCCCACAAGTCTTGACTTGCTGATGCTAACAGATTTTGGTTGTTTGAGCCTCGTTGTGGCATGCATGACATAGGCGGTTGGTATGTCGAAACATTTGGTAAAGATAAGAAAGGACGGTTATCACCATCACAGAGATATTGGGATGGCTTTGATGCAAGGGAACAATCTGAGAAGTAAGTAATGTTATGTAGCCTCACAGCTTGAGGTCTTCTCATAATTCTCATTTTTCCCAAGTCTAGTGGTTTAGTTATATTAATAAATAGAGCAGGGATTTCAATCAAAATCTGTTCTAATCAAAAGCCATAAACACCAAGCCAACATTGCTATATATATATATATATATATATGTTTATGTTTATTGTTAAAAACTGGAAATTGTTCAGGGAGATCTTTAGTACGCTATCCCCCAATGGACTTTAATGGTATCACATACCTGATGTTGTACACTTACTCTCCCATTTATGTTATCTGCAGGAGACTCCATCCTGCGATGTACCTTCTTGCTATGGGATATAGAACTTTAGATCTTGAAGATGCAAAAAGAAGGAAACATACATTCAGGGATTTTGTCGACAGAAAGCTCTTTAAAATACTCAATTGGTGCAAAAGACTTGTTTAAGACCAACAGGTATACTAATTTTGGTTTTGCACACCTTGAATGCGTAAGCTCTTGCATGGAAAAGTCATTTCAGAAAGCATCAAGTAATGCAAGAGTGATAAAGAATCTCCTGCTATTAGTTTTCACCATAGTAAAGATTCCTGTTAGCATGTGATTGAAGAAACTGGTCTAGAGTATGCAAAACATGTTTGGGAGGGATACCAGTTTGGCCTCTCTTACACTAATTTGGTTCAGCTAATATAGCTCAGAAAGATGATCTTGGCGTATGATTAAAGTCAACTGTTTAGAGCTCACAATTGGTGGTAGAAACTTTTTGGAATGGGATATTGCTTCTGGCTTTACTCTACTTTGTCAAGTGATCTGCCATGGTAGAATGCTTGATATTTGTGATCGGAGGCTCTGGTTTTGTCTTCATGCAAACATCAGTTTTCAAGGTTGCAAGGACTCCAAGTATGATTTTCCAGATCATTTCTATACTCCTATTAGTGTTGATGGATATGACATCTCATCCTGCCACCAAGATTTTCTAAAAACTATCATTTGGCTATTCAAGGAGCATAGTTGCCAAGTTGCTTCTGCAGCCATTTTTTTGAACGCCATTTCTGGAAATGCTGTTTTTCGCATGGAGAGTGCCATATCATATGTTGATTGGTGGAATAGTTTTGATGGGAGACAAGTCCTTACAGAACAAGAGGGATTGGTACAATTCGTCTCAAGATGCATGATGGAGTAGTTAGAGAATTAACAAATGTCCTGTATGTTCCAAATTTGAAGAAAAATCTTATCTCTTTAGGAACTTTAGAATCAAAAGGGCACACAATTACATTGAAAAGTGGAGTTGCTAAAGTTGTCTCTGGTTCACTTGTGATGATGAGAGGTGAAAGGTTTAGAAATTTATATTTTCTACAAGGGAGCACAGTGACAAGTGAAACAGCAATATCTGAGACTACGTACAGATGATGATGATGCAGACAATACAAAATTATGGCATATGCTTCTTGGACATGCTAGTGAGAAAGCAATGCAGGGATTAGTGAAGCAAGATCTATTGAAAGGTACAAAGACATGAAAATTAGAATTTGTGAACATTGTGTATTGGGAAAACAGACTAGAGTTAAATTTGGCACCGCAGTTCATCAGACTAAAGGTACTCTAGATTATGTTAACACTGATGTATGGGGATCTACCAAAACTGCATCTTTGGGAGGTAAGCATTATTATGTCTCTTTTGTTGATGACTTCTCTAGAAGAGTATGGGTGTACACAATGAAGCATAAAGATGAAGTCTTAGATATATTTGTGAAGTGGAAGAAGATGATTGAGACTTAGACTGGTCGAAAAATTAAGAGGATCAGGTCAGATAATGGTGGTGAATACGAATCTGATCCGTTCTTGAAACTATGTCAAGATGAGGGCATTGTGAGACACTTCACAGTTAGAGAAACACCACAACAGAATGGGGTGGCAGAGCGCATGAATCAGACTTTATTGGAGAAAATTCGGTTTATGTTGTCTAATTCTGGATTAGGCAAATAATTTTGGGATGAGGCAGTTGTGTATGCAAGTCATCTCGTTAATAGGTTACCTACTGCTGCACTTGAGGGAAAAACTCCCATGGAGGTATGGTCTGGTAAACCTGCTACTGATTATCGCTATTTACATATTTTTGGTTGTTCTGCTTATTTTCATGTCAGGGAAAGCAAGCTTGATCCAAAGGCCAAGAAAGCTATATTCTTGGGATTTAATGAGGGTGTTAAGGGATTCAGGCTTTGGTGTCCAGATGTGAAGAAAGTTGTTGTAAACAGAGATGTAACTTTTGATGAGGCTATTATGGTTGATCAGAACAAGCAGAAAAATTCTGAAGAGCAGAGAATGGCGGTAGAGAGTTTGCAGCAGGTGGAGTTAAAGAAAAAAAATTGTTGAAACTCCAATTGTTCCAGTGAGTCCTACAGTTGATTCAGATGATTTAAATATTGAGGAAATGAGTGTTGAAGTAGAGGCTCCAACCCAAGAGCCTACACAGCAAGATGGACCAATTGCAACTACAAAGGGAAAAAGGAATGCTCAAAAGCCAGTTTGGCTTAATGATATGGTGACTTATGCACTTCCAGTTACTGAAGAAGAAATTCCTACTACTTATGAAGAAGTTGTCATACATGCAGATTGTGTAGAATGGGAAAAAGCTATGGGTGAGGAGATGAAGTCTCTTCACAAGAATAAAACATGGGAGTTGGTTCAGTTACCTCATGGGAAGAGAGCAATTGGTTGCAAGTGGGTGTTTGCTAAAAAGGAAGGATCACAGTATAAGGCTAGATTGGTGGCTAAAGGCTACGCAGAAAAAGAAGGAATTGACTACAATGAGGTATTTTCTCCTGTTGTTAAGCATTCTTCTCTTCGTATTTTATTGGCCTTGGTTGCACAGTTTGATCTAGAGTTAGCACAACTTGAAGAAGGTATTACATCGGTTTGGCATGAATGATAAATCTAAACATGTAAGTACACCTCTTGCTTCTCACTTTAAGCTTAAATCTACTATGTCTTCTAGCACAGATGATGATATGAAATACATGGCCAAAGTTCCTTATGTTAGTGCTGTTGGTAGCTTGATGTATTATATGGTGTGTACTAGACCAGATATTTCACAGGCCTTAAGTATGGTGAGCAGATATATGCATAACCCAGGTATAGGTCATTGGCAAGCAGTGAAGTGGATTCTATGGTATATTCTTGGTAGTGTGGATGTTGGATTGGTTTTTCAGCAGAATAAGATGAGTCAGTGTGTTATTGGATATGTGGACTCTGATTTCGCAGGTGATTTGGATAAGTACCGATCTACTACAGCTTATGTGTTTACTCTTGGTAGTGGACCGGTGAGTTGGAAGTCGAATTTGCAATCTAGAATTGCTTTGTCGACTACAAAAGCTGAATATATGGCCGTAACAGAGGGTGCAAAAGAAGCAGTTTGGCTTCGTGGTTTGCTTGAGGACTTGGGAATTATTCAAGAATATGTGGATATTTTTTGTGACAGTCAAAGTGCTATTCATTTAGCAGAGAACCAAGTTACTCATGCTAATACTATACATATCAATGTCAAATGTCACAAGATTCGTCAGATGGTGGAGCACGGTGATGTTCAACTCCTCAAAATTGGAACTGCAGATAATCCTGCTGATATGTTGACAAAGTCGGTTCCATTGAGCAAGTTCAAGCATTGCTTGAACTTGATTGGTGTTTGTAGAATTTGAAATTCCCTACGGGGATGTAGGAGTGGCGATTGTTTTTTTTTTAATTTCTGCTTTGGAGAATTTACATCAAAGTAAAGCCAAGTTGGAGATTATTGAATATCGGCTTTATTTAATTGGTAGGCAAAATCCAATTGAATGGCCCATGGTGAACACGTGGGCAATGCACCCCTAGGTTAATTAGGATAGGATATATATATATATATATATATATGCCTACTGCCGCTGCAGAGAGATAGAGAGAGTTAACTTGGTTATTGGTGTGGATTTTTGGGTAGAGTTTATTCTCAAACTCTAATTGTATTCTCTCCAATTGATTATAGTGGAATTTCTCGCCGGCTCCGAACGTGGACGTAGCTCAATCACATTGATTGAGTGAACCACTATAAATTCTTGTGTTTATTTTCTTTTTCGTTGTTTGGCCACTCATCTAGTTCCATATCAATACTGTGTTTGTTACGCTTCCGCACAACATATACTACACCCTCTAGATGGCACATTTGTTAGCCAAACCCAAATTATATTCCTCTACATGTTTCTACAAACCGAGTTCTTTTATGAAGTTGGTGTCCATTGGGACAAATAGTTCGTTAATAAGATTATCCTCTTAAATTGAAGTTTTCCTTTTGTTCTGAATTTTCAAATTCAAGATTGGGTTAATTTTTTTATGTCTCAACAACCTCTTTTTTTTTGAAATAGAAGTTGAATTCATTAGATCAACAGCAAAAAGGCTAAAGTTTACCAAAACTTACATAAGAAATCCGGATTAACCTACCTAAGCTAAAGCAAACCTTTAAAGATCACTGGATCGCTCACAGTTAAGCAAGCCTATACAAGAATGAAAAAACCTCGCCTCCTACGGAAAAGAAATCATTCAACTAGTCCTCACTTGCCAGGCACGCAATTGTGGTACAAACAAGAAACTAGAAACGTCATAGAAGACTCATAGAGGTTAATCCAACCTCACACAGGCTCATACCCTAAGACATTAGGGCCCCATTTGCCTGGACCCGAGCCCAAGCCCGTAGGCCCAAGCCCAAGTCCAGTCTTGTCTAGCAAAAACAGAAACAAAAGCAAACAGGCCCAGCAGCCCAAGCGCAGGCCCCTGTCCCATCAACCCAAGATTGAGCCCAGGCCCAGAGACCCAGGCCCAAGCCCAAGCAAACAGAGGAGGAGCCTCACACCGCTGCTCCGTTGCCAACGCCGCCATCATGTCCTCCGGCGGCAAAAGTGTTATTTTTTCGGCCTTTCCAACAGTGCAGCAACATCGAAACTTGTTGCCTCTCAGCACGTGGTGAACAAACGTCAATCCAAACCAACAGCCGATCGAAACGAAAGGAGAAAAACCGAGCCTGCACAAAGGACCGGCCGGAAAATAAAATCCCCGCCGCTCTGCTATCAAATCCGACCTTTGGCTTCCCCTGCGCCTCGCCGGTACGACGATCGGTTCAGTGTTGGTGCCCCCCCGAGATCTGTCGAGCAACCAGATCTGTCGGTGACCCCCCAATATCTGGTATTCTGTGTTGTCCTTGACCCCCCGACGACGAGCTCCGTCGGTGCTGACGCTGATAGCACCCGGAAGGATGTTCTCCCCGCCGCTCTGCTATCAAATCCGACCTCGACGGCTTCCCCTGCGCCTCGCGGGTACGACTATCGATTCAGCGTTGGTGCCCCCCCGAGATCTGTCGAGCAACCAGATCTGTCGGTGACCCCCCAATATCTGGTATTCTGTGTTGTCCTTGACCCCCCGACGACGAGCTCCGTCGGTGCTGACGCTGATAGCACCCGGAAGGATGTTCCGCCGCCACGCTTTACTCAACCCTAGGGCTGCTTGACATCACTTTGCCCCGTCTCAACAACCTCTTGAATTCGAATCATATGAATTGGCAAACCCAAAGCTCTGACTACTCCTCCAGTGGAGGATCCTTGTGGTTACCATTTGATTATATTTCTATAAATAAAGGGGAAAACAAAACAGATAAAACTTAGAAACAACCCGCCTCTTGGTCATAACAGCTTTTCAACAAGGGGCTTCATGGATCAAATACAATACAAGTGCCGGCCAGTCCATTGAAAGACCAGAGAGAAAAAAAAAGAAAAAGAAAAAAAAAAGGTGGCAATTGATGGGTCTCTTCTACCTTCTTCATCAACCTTGCATTCGGATTTTGAATGGCTGACAGGCACACTATCATTACAAAATGGGAGTAGGACTGACCACTATATGTTTGAGAGGATGTTGTACATCACCACCACCAGCGTGCTTAACAAACTCAGCCGGAGTCAGAAAGCTGCCATGACAAACGCATACTATCCTCACTTCCTCACCTTTCTTGTACCTGTAAAGAAAGCCTTCTATTCTTTTCCCGTCTGGACCATCTCCTTTAGTAGACACACAAGGCATATTTTCCAACACATTCCTCACAATCTCCTTGCTTCCCTTGACAGGATTTGTGGATTTGTTGCAGTGGTTTTCCATTGGGACTCCTCCGTTCAACTGCCCAGAGTTTTCAGCAGTCGAATTCATCTGCGGGGTGACGAGTGGTTCCTTTTCACTCTTTGGCAATGACTCAATATTGGTATCGCTTCTCGCTTCGGTGCATTTGTGCACCACTGAATAACAAGAAGCGAAATGTCAGGGTATAAATGCTTCACCAGTACAATAGTCAATATAAAACTAGCTTATGTGATGAACAATCAAATAGGAACATTCTGTCTGACAATATTCTTTTGGTTCTTATCAGAAGTAAATGTCATTTCGCAACTATAAAATCATTTCTCAAACTACATGGTAGAACTTTTGTTTATCTCAGTAGCCACTCATCTGTTGAAGGCCACTATCATGATAAATCTTCAAACTTCCAAAAGACATGTTAAGAGAAATGTTCTCCACACCATTCACTCAGCAGTTTCAAAATCTTCCTTGATAAATTCATGCTCTACAGCTAGTTTCAAAAAGTCATAGGCTACAAAGTTACCGGAGGAATTGAGATGCATTTACTCAATAAAAACACATCCATTGAAGGGGACTGAAATTCATACTCCATGTTTTTTGTTTTTTTTTAAGGTATCTCAACATCAAATTTTACAATCTACAGTACAAAAGACAAAATTTAAGACACTAAGAAATCAAATATGGAGTGTGGATTGTAAAATTGGGAATGTGAATTTCACTGCCCTCGAACATTAGGCACATCAATAACTAGCATGGACAACGTTACACATGAACCCTACAGGCCTAAATCATGGCTCCTAGCACCCCATCAATTCTTCTCAACCCACTGTACAGAGTCTGTTCACATAAACATGCATCATCTTGACTCTAGTAAAGATGCAATTTCACAGTTTTTAAGTGAAACAAACATTTCCGGCAAATCACATAGCAAATTATCCATCTTAAACATGTTAAAATTAAAGAAAAGGATCTACTACTTCACTGTTCAATCCCCATTTTAAATGCAACGAGAGTCGTCAGATCAGCAGTCAACCAAAAATCCGATCGAGGCAAGTTCAAAATCATTTAACACACTAAATGTGGTTCGAAATGAAAACAAGAGTACCTTGAACAGCTTGGCCATCAGACTCGGTAACCCCCGAGGAGCCACTCCCCTGAGACCCAATAGTCCCCTGAGATTCCGCCGGCGGTAGCGGCGGAAGGGGAGGACAACCGCCGCCATTGACGGCCTCTACTCGCCTATCCTCCTCGAAATTCTCACGGCTCCGATCCCTATGCAGCTTCGAATAACTCCTCTGCTGCTTCTCCGACCGCTTCCGCTTGGCCTCCATTCTCCTCAAGCTCTGCAGCTCCTTCCTCTTCCTCCACTCATCCTCTGTCTCCGTCGGAAGCGAGCAAGTCCTCATCAGAGGCACCATACACGGCCGGGGTACACGACACGTCGCTGCTTCCTCCTCTCTCACCGGAGTCCTCGCGGCAGGCGAGAAGTCGGAGACTGAAGACGATCGTTTGAGTTGCAGCCCCGCCTTGGCTCTCGGGTCCATCCCAAACCGACCGTTCAACGACAGCCCCAGGCTGAGCTCAACGTCGTCGGAATCTTGCACCGGCTCGTCAACGACGACTTTTCGAGATAAATCGTCGCCGGAAACAATTCTCCTCAACAGATCTCCCTGAAAATTACTCACTGGCATTGAGAAAAGCTGCCGGGTTGCTCTGTTCCCACCTTCCTCTGTTTTCGCCATTGAAACGAAACGCACCCCACAAATCAAAACCTCCTTAAATCCAGAGAAACCCTGATGAAAATGAAATCTAACTTCCGGCAGAAAATCCAAGGAAGTCGAAAAAGTAGCGAAATTCAATCTAACAATCCAATTGCTTCGGCTTTTATCTAACCAAAATGTTGTCTCCCTCTGTCTCTCTCCACCGCGAATATAGCACACCACAATTGTTACATTTTTCTTCTCGGATTGAAACCGAAAAGGGAAGCCATCGTTAGTAAAGCACGAAACTCATGAAGCAAGGGGAGGAGATTGACGAACCGACGAGGAGAGTCATTTCTACAAGAAAACCAGGGGGAATTTAGACTCGGGGGAAAAACAGAGAAGAAGGGTAAAAGTTTAACGCCTAAAATGACGAAAATGCCCCCGGAGGAGGGGAAGGGCGACGCGTGGACGTCATGAAGAGCCCCAGCGAGCACGTGGAGTGTGGAGAAGCAGATCTGAAGGACACGCCGAACATGCGTCGCGACGTCTTTGGTTTTCGGGATAGGGGCGACACGTGGCGCGGTGGAAAGATGTGGAGGTTGCGGAAACCGCCACGTTTGTGAGAGGGGAAATATCTCGTCGTTTTTTAATTTTTTTTTTTTTTTTGGAGGGAGAGAGAGTGAGAGCCGCAATTCGCGTGCCGAATATCCTAATCCCTATCTTAAAATTAGAGTGAAGGGGAGAGCTGGATCCCCGAACTGGGCGACCCGATTCCTCCAACGGCCGCCACGTCGATGCCGCCTGGGGATTCGGGTCAGAGTCTTTTCCCTTGTCGCCGTGAGTGGATGTTACGGAGCTACTCGCTCTGTGAAGATGGACAGGTTTCCGAAAGGGCAAGGGCGGTAATTTTAAATTAATCATCTTCCATGTGATTTACTTCTATGTGGGACGGAGTTTGCCGTTGAGCCCCCGTGACGCCGGCATCTGTAACGCACTAACGCTTATTGGCCTGTCAAATATTTATATGCTGATTGTGCCGCTGTTTTTATTTATTGTCAGTGACAATTAGGGAAGAAAAAACAAGTTAGTACTCAAACTTTGTGATGCTCGTATCATAGTCGTACAAGAGACCTTGCCTTTTGGGCTAATGCTTTTCTTTATTGTAAGTGAACGTGAACCATGACTCTTTTTAGTCTATTAATCTCATCTTGGCACAGATTTTAAAAGTTAAAACTCTTATAACACATCATATTTCTTGGATTAGGCTCATCACAAATATATATCTGTGTTTAGTTTTTCATTTCTTCACATATTAACCGAGAATATATAACTAATTTATGAGTCTAACTTATGATATCTCATTTATAAATAATTACACCGAACTAAATTATATTAATTTTTTTTTAAAAATAGAGTGTGATTGATTAGTTTTAATATACAACAACTAGTTCCTCTGGAATGGAACGTATGAGTCGTTGAAAATATACGGGATCAAAATATCACATCATTCGTCTTTGAAAAAATCAAAAGTGTAATTGATTTAAAGAAAAAGAATAGAAAATGAAAGTGATTGAGTCCTAAATAAGATATAAAATAAGATGATGGGAGAGGAACACTTTTGAAAGAGATGAGGTGTCAGGTGGTGGGGCCGAAAAGGGCAAGGGGGCCAAGTTGCAGATTTCTTTTTCAATATGTTCAGTGGTGGTGGTTTGGCTGGTAGCCATCAGGAGTAGACACCACGTGGCGTGAAAAGGGAAGGACGATGACGTGGCCGCATGGGAGTGGTTAGCAACAGCTAGCAGGGAGTCAAGTTGCAGAGACGGAAGATCTCCGCTCAGGATTCGGCAACTGTGGAAAAGGTGACCTTGTCAATGTCATCCGGCGTGTCGTACGCACACGTCTTGTCGCACTTTTATTAATTGTCTCTCTTTTTTGTCGGATCAGGAGATTAGTTTTATTAATGGTAATTTTAGATGTGTTTTTTTTTAATCAAATTACCAAAGAGACCATTCTATTTTGACCCTCCCAAAAAAAAAACCGACCGGTTTGGTCAATGATTTGACCTGCTCAGGTTGGAGGGGTTGGAAAGATGGTATTGCGGTGGTGATGAACCGGTGATGACGAGGATGAGTGGATGTAAGTTGGGGTTTGACGGTGTTTTATTCAAAAAGCTGGTTTGACCATGAGGATCGTTTTTAACTTGCAAAAGTTAGTTGTGTTTATAACTTTGAATTTGTAGATGTGTGATTCGGGAGGAATTTTATCATATTCGATAAGTTTAATTAAATTGTATATGATAAAAAAATATTTGGTGTCTGTGTTAAAATTTATAGAAAATCGATCACGTAAAGAAGCTATTCATTTTCTATCTAACTATGTGGATGAGGCTTCATGTTTGTGATTGATTGTTTTTAATAAAATGACTAGGGAAGTGGCTAGATTGTTTTTGAGTTTTGATATGTATAAAGAATATCTGTGGCTGGAATATCCTGGCTTCATGGGTCTATGATAGGGTTTGGGCTCATTTTTTGGGTCATGCCCAAGCTATTTTATTTCTTGAAGTTTTTTTTACTTTTTTGTTCTTTAGGTTGGATGCGCTTTGTGCGACCAATAAATTCTTACATTTATTATGTAGGACTAATCGGGCTATGTGCCTGTGTATGCACCCTACGTGCCTTGTCTGCTCTTAGTCAGCGGCAAGTTATTTGCTTCGTCAAATGGGCGCTGCCGCCTAGTGGCAGGGTGAGCCTAAGTGTCGTCGGATTTATTTTTCAGCAGCAACATAGGAGGAAAGCTATGCTAAATCTGATAATTATGCTATGTTGTAATCGGGTTACATATCGAGTTATCTTTCCGCTATGTTACTTTAGCTTGAGTGAAAAATAAAACACATTTTGGGTCAAAAACTCTTTGAAATTACATATTAAAACCTTAATAAACCAAAAAACTACAGAAAAATTTCTATATAAGAAGCTTGATAATCATTATGGTCACAGTTTATCCAAAGGTTATAAAAGCATCTTTATAAAGTTGGCTTTGTGACCACTTAAAGACTTCAATCAGCAGTTATTTAGGACCCAATAGTCAGACAATTAATAAACAAAAAAATTAGTGTTTCAGACAAAGAAGAACTATTCTCACTATGTCCAGGAGAATCAAACTACTAGATCACAGCTAAACTACAACACAAAAACAACAGAGAATGAACTAGAGGTGGACTAAAATTAGTCAATGATAATGAGCTCATGGTTCTTGTGGAACTCATATTGCTTTGGACCCAATGAATTAGTCAGCAATACTTCAGGGGATGGTTGAAGAGCCACCGTGAATTGCTGATCACGATCATAAAGAAGATCGCCAATATCCGCCGCCTTGAAACCTAACGGATCTGTCTGCCTTTTCCTGGATTGACAAGGAAATGGAGTACTAGTACAACCGGAAGTTCCTGCAGCAGATTCACAACTTTGATGTTCCTCTAACTCTGTCATCCCCATCATCTCATTGCTTGACCAATGTTCAAAACGCCCCAATGAAATATGATTCTCAATCCAAGATTCATCACCAATACTACTGAAGATAGTACTATAGTTCTCAATACCAGTACTAAGCTCCCACCATTGGTCATTACCACTATCAATATTAGTACTGCTACTACTAGTACTAGTCCCAATACCACTGGGAAAACCAGGGTAACGGGTATTTTGGTAAACAAGAGAGCTACTAGTACTAGTCCCACAACCACTATCAAAGCCAGGGTACTCACAAGCTTGCCGTGGCCAAATTGCATCTTTGAAGATTGTTTTCCCCTCATAAAAACCCGCAAACCTCGGATCGTCACATAATTCTTCGGTGAGCCCTGGAGGGGAATTCCAGTTACTAATGCAGTTAGGCTGATGATCAGTAGATTTTGATCCCTCGATCGAGTTGATCTTCTCATCCAATTTTATTTCCTTGGACTCCAAGAAATCAATTATATCCATCAATGATTCCCGGGGTAACTTCTCAATTTCCTCAGTATGATGATCAACCCCTTTTCCAGCAGTATCAATTGGCTGTGATGATCCCTCAAATTCATCCGATTTAAGCTCCTTGGATCCCAACAACTCAGTACATTCCGGGATCAACTTCTCCAATTCATCAGCCCACGATTCTAAATCATCGACCCCTTCTCCAGCATTATAAAGTACTTTTTGTTTCTTCGATTTTGGTGAGCTATGTGATCTCTTCTTACCGGCGGCGTCGGACTTGTTTGGACGGATTTGGACATTGTCTTCACAATGGGTACGGAGCTCCTCTGTTTTTCTTTTTAGGGTCAGAGACCGACGCTCGAGCAGCATAGGTTGAGTATTCTGCTTCATAACCAGAGTCTCATTCGGTTTGCTCTGCGTGGCTAAACAACAGGGAAGAGAAGAATTATAAAAGTTGCAAGAAGTTCTAGAGGGTCATATAGGCACCGATTTCGTAGGATTATATTTTTTCCTCTTTGGTGAGGAGAAGGATAACTTTCCTAAAACAAACTGGAAGAATTAAATTCCACTTCATAGACCGTTGGATAGCAAAGTTTTCAGAGTGTAACTTTACTACCCAAGTACTATAGAATTTGGAGAACACACTCTAATTTCAATGTTTCTATTGGCTTTGGTGGTTGTTTGGCCGTTAGGTTCTCTAGAATTTGCTTCTTACCTTTTCCCTTTAGGTCACAGAATGGCAAAACAAAATTTATTCTATTAATTTAGACCTCTATATATATATATATATATATATATATATATATATAGTCCCAATCACAGGCGCACGTCCGCACTATCGCTAAAGTGCGGATGTTAACGCTGCAGCAGCTTTCAGGCGGCTATGTCACGTGCGGGGCTTGCGGAACGGAGGCCGAAAGCATCCCAGACTGCTTCTGGGCAGTGATCGAGGTCGGAGGAGATCGAGGTTGAAGGTTCTAGGCAGCGCTACAACCTGGTCGCTGGCAGCTCCACCCGATTGCAGACTGGTCCGTCTGACCCCTGGTCTCCTTCCAGCAAGCGGCGCGGAGCCGTCACGGCCTCAGCGGAGTAGAAGTATCGACTTCCGCACTTTAGTGATAGTGCGGACGTCCGCTTCCAAACGGCTTCCTATATGTAAATATACGAAAATGTTCACTTGGTCAGTTATTGACCAAGAAAATAATGTTCAACCACCCTTTGATGTAAATCCGATGACAGAGAGAATTATTATTAAGTTAAGGTGTTTTGTTTTTCACCCTTGGATGTAAATTTAAGAGTTATTGAGCATGAATTTTTTGGTCATTAACTGACCAGATGAACACCACTGTATAAATTTATATGTATATATATATATATATATATATATATTTCATTATGGGTTAATTACATATAAGTGCATCTTTGATTGTTTTTTTAGCCATAAGGCCACCAACTAGTTTTTTTCCCTCATAAGGCCACTGGACTAAAAAAGTTGTTATATTTTAGATATTAAAAACCAACATATTTACATAAATGCCACTAGAGTACAAAATCAACAATTATTCTCTCTCTCCTCTCCGGCGAGGTCACCGACCAACTCCGGCGGGTCTCCGGCCGACCTCCGGCGAACTCCGGCCGACCTCCGGCGAACTCCGGCAGACCTCCGGCCAACTTCCGGCGGATCTCCGGCCAACTTCCGGCGACCACAAAAGCTACTGTCACTGACACCAAAAGCTACTCTTATGAGATTTTTAGCCACCTCCGGCGAGGTCACAAAAACTACTATCACTAGCAACAAAAGATACTATCACTAGTAACAAAAGCTACTCTAGTGAGATTTCCGGCAACCTCCGGTGAGATAACAAAAGCTACTATCACCAACAACAAAAGCTACTCCTTACCCAAAAAACCACTGCTCCTCAAAACGAAAAGCTACTATCCTCACAAACAAAAGATACTGTCACCAATACCAAAAACTACTCTCATCAACAACAAATGTTACTCTCACCAACAATAGAAAATTACTCTCACCAACATCAAAAACTACTTTTACCAACAACAAAAGTTATAGTCACTAACACCAACGAGCTACTCTCACTAACATTACAGAGTTACTAACATAGGTACAGAAAGCTACGATCACTATGATGGAAAACCACCAAAATAGTTACAGAGAGCTACTGATTTGAAAAAAAAAATCTATCGACATTAGCTTGAAAATATACTAACATAGACACATAAAGCTACTATCACGATATTGAAATGCTACTAAAACAATTACACGGAGCTGCTAACTTGAAATAATGAAAATGAAAATAGAAGCTATTGACATCATGTTGAAAAAATACTAACATAGATATAGAAAGATACTATCGCTATGTTGAAAAGCCGCTATAACAGTTATAGAGAGTTACTAGCTAACTGCAACAAATAACATACAAGAAATGGTTCATTATTCATCAATCAAAATACATCACAACACCATCAGAAAACAGAATTCAACCACAAAACCATCC